>QMIH01001325.1:57209-104673 GCA_003987875.1 Clarias batrachus | reverse complement strand
ACACACACACACACACACACACACACACACAAAGGAATTGCAACAGAGCATTGTTTCCGTTAGTGTGTGTGTGTGTGTGTGTGTGTGTGTGAGAGAGGGAGCGTGAAGGTGAAAGGAGGAGGGAGGTGCATGATGCCTAATGACGCGTGCACACACACACAAACAGTGCAGGCTGAGAGCGAGAGAGAGAGAGAGAGAGAGAGAGAGAGAGAGAGAAAATGGATCTTTAACCTCTCTAACACACACACATACACAGCGTGTTATATCAGTGACAGACGCGCACTAAGACCGAGCAGGGGAGAAGATTACCCACAATTCCGCAGCACGTGTGAGAGAAAAACCATTGGCTCAGTTGTGATCACATGATGCTCGGCATCAAAACAAGAAGCGCATGCATGCTACATGATGCTCGCTACTCGTAAACCGAGACTTGTCCGTTTTTAAGTCAAATTCTATTTCAATCCGACGTTCCACTGTAACTAAATTTTAGGATGGCTTTTAAGCCATACACATGTTTAGTCTCAATCCTGGGAGTTTTCATCACATTGTGCATTCTTACTTTTGTAATTAAGCACAGCTATGATTTGTGTTTTTTTTTACAAATACAACTTCACCAGGTTTTTAAATGATCTCCAATTACAGTCAAGCACGGTTTAAGGATGTGATAAGGATATACTGCTGAAACCAGCATTTACATTATATTGTTCTGTTCTTGTGAAAACATGACAAAAAAGATCATACAGTCCTATAAAACAAATTCTACATTTAATTCAAATATTTAATGGCAGATTCTCTCTTTATTTGTACTTTAACAGTAACATTAATGGTGAGTAGGTGTTACCTGTGTAGAAGTGAGGAGTCTCTATCTTTAAATTTGTCAAGCAGATCCATAGACTGTTCACTCTTTATGGAGATACAGCTGGGTGCTGGTGATTCTGATCTCTGTTCCTGGGGTTTACTGCAAAACATTACAGTCCTTTAGTGGTTTATATGCATTTATCACACTTATCACTAACTTTATATAACAAATAACTTGTACTTAATATAAATTTAATGTAACATTTTCATGCTTTTTTTTCTTAATACAATTTGATACACAATATGGTTGTGGCAACAGTGGTGTGGTCAAAAAACCAATCCATGATGTTTGGGTGAACCTGGACAGGATTAGCACAGTGAACTCATCGTCCCGAAAGTGATTACAGAGAGGTCTTAATTTCTTTTTAAATACATTTTTTAAAAAAAGCCCTGAACACCCTTGAGATACATGGAAACCCTGACTTCTTCAGCATCCCAACATCAGTGCCTGACCTCACTAAAACTCTGTTTGGTACATGATCACACATCCTCACAGCTACACATCATGGCCTAGATGCATAGAAGGGTGATGCTCGGGTGTCCACATACTTATGACCACAGTGTGTATTTAAGATATGAAAAGATAATGCCGTTGTAGGTTACCGTTTTTTTAAGGGCGGGGGCATGTTATCTGTGTCCAGATCAGGAGTCTCCATATTTGAATGCTATTAGAATTTGCATAAACACACAGTTGAATCTGGTAGAGTTTGATCTCTTCTGGTAATGGATTACGCTCCTAGAAAACACAAAAAACAACCATGCAGTTTAACTTCACGATAATTTTCATATTTTTTCCATAAAGAGAAATGTTCCACCCCTGGCTTATTTTACAGCATCAAATCATTTCCAGTAAGAAGTCTATCCTGATGTACAGTGTTACTGAAGCACTGTATGACACAAGATATAAGATAAGATAATATAATGAGCAACAATATACAGAAACTTGAAATGAAATAAACTATTCTAATATTTTGGATTTTTATTAACAGTAACATGGTCTGTAATCACCGAAATGAAAACAAAGTTGTAATTTGGGTCACAAAAATCTCCTGAATTTCATCTTTCATAGAATTTCTTTAATAGCAATAACTTACTTTTAAACTTAAATCCTAGATCTTAATGCATTTAAATTTTTTTTATTCATTTAATAACTGGTGTTACTTCTCTTCCAGATTACAACCTTTATGGTAATACCAATGACAAATTAGCAACAACAACAACAAAAAAAACTATTTACAAAATGGCTTCCATGTGTAAGACTATGTGTAGGTTAAAATGATAAAATGAGTAACACCTATGATGAACTTTGCATATTGCGAAAGAAATTACAAGATTTCTAAACAAATGAAGTGAGACATCTGACACTCATCTTTTGCATTTGTCCACTGCTCTTCATCTAGTGTCCTCTGAGGCAGGAACAATTTTAAATTGTCAAATGTACTGTATTTTAAAATAAATCTCCTTTTGTGAACAGTAACACCAATGACATAGTTTGTAGTTCGGGGTGAATGATATTAATATCATATTATTAATTGTAATCAATTACTGTTTCATGATTTTAGTATTTCACTGATTTTATAAGACAACACATGTTATTCAGCCAAAACATGGTATTGGTGCTAAAAAGTGTCTCACCTAGGTGAAAAAGTGAATTTTCAGATAGGCTCATATAACACCATTTTTTTTATAATACTTAATACTTCTTATCTCCCTATCTATGCTTTGTTGTCTTTAAATATGCATACACATTTATATTTTTTATTAGATAACATGTAACACATCTACTAAATACAATTTCATGCTCTTTAATGTAGTGTCCGTAACTTTTTTGGATTCAAATCTTTCAATAATCTTAATTGTCATTCAGATAAAACTTGGCCAATTTAGATTTCACGTGAAAAGACATAAACCTGAAAAGTGTATTATTATAAAATCCAAATATTTTAAAATATTGCAACATGAATTTGACATGGTTACAGACACTACAGAATTTTTGCTCTTTAAGCTTTTACCAAAAACCGGAATGCTTTAAACAACAATTTTATAGGTCATATGCTTCTGGAAGCTTAAACCAATTTTAGTATCAATACTCATAAAGAAATATGAATAATTTGAATTTGAAATGATTGTTTGAAGCAAAGGCGGCACGCTGGTGTACTGGATAGCACTGTAGCCTTGCACCTCCAGGGTCCGGGTTCAGTTCCTGTCTCTGTGTGCATGGAATTTGCATGCTCTCCCCGTGCTTGGTGGGTTTCCTCCCACAGTCCAAAGACATGTAGGTTAGGTTAATTGGCCACCGCAAATTGGCCATAGTGTGTATGTGTGTGTGCTCTGCGATGGATTGGCACCCTGTCCAGGCTGTACCCTGTCTTGTGCCCTAAGTCTCCTAGAATATGCTCCAGGCCTCCTGTGACCCTGAATACAGGATTAAGCGGTATAATGTAGATGATGAGTAGTGAGTGAGTGTTTGAAGAGGGACAGTATACCACTGAAAAATAGTCATCTTTGGGCCACATATAAAATCATCTCTCCAAAAAAGCTCAAGTTAGCAACTTTTATAGAAGCAACTTCTATGCTGTATAAACTTCAGAAGTAGCTTATTTGGCACCCACATTTTCTGTATTATATGTATAACATAAAAAGAAATAATAGAATCAGCACCATTAATGTGTTTCGGCCAATTGAAAATCAGATTTATTTCATTAAAAAAAAAAAAAAAAAACGTTAGATGAAAAGTATATGGTCCCACTTGGTATATGATCAACGTGACAGGACATTTCTTTGAACTACAATTACATATTAAGCATTAAAGTAATAAAATCTATTTCATGATTGAAAGTACATACTGTATTTAACACACAAATAATCTGTCTGTTATGTTCATTTTAATTATTTTGGCTTCAGCAAATCTACGTGACAGCACCACTATTTTTGTAGAATGGCCCATATAGGATAAAAATATAATGTATATATATATATATATATATATATATATATATATATTATAACAACAAAATTGTTGTGATGTGACAGGGAGGAAACTCTCCTTTACTTTCACTTTTACCCACTGATTTTCGGCAAAGCCTTTATTTGCCGAAACACACTTAACACCTCCCACTATTTATTCTTATCTTTGTTTTATCTAACAGTTTTACTTTCTTGTACTTACGTGTTTTTCTTGAGCTTGCTCCTCTCGGCGGGAAACATATCCTGCAGTTCTCTCCTCTCTTAACGGCAGCGCTCGTTTCGATTTTCCCGCCGTGAGGTGACGTCACAGATACCGTGTCAGCGCGGTGCGTTCGGCACTGGACATATCAATGTACAGACCCGGAACAGTACAGTCACACCCAGTAGAGTCTTATTTTTTTGTTGCGATTTCTAAGGCTTCACAAAATGGAATGGAGGCTAAAAGAGGAAGGATTCATTACGAGTGAATCGATTCTTTAATTCGGCTCTTTTGATCTTTATTTCTTCTCCGGTAATGAACTCCTCTGTGCTGTTGCTGTCTACCACTTCTTCCCTATTTTTTACATAGTATTTTACAGTGAGTGAAACAGCGCCTCCCGTTAAGGTTATGTAGTGAATGTTTGGTGAAAAACGGAAACAATCTGAAGCCGAATCTCTCCTGGTTCCTGCAGTCTCACATACCCTTTATTGTGACATCTCTGGATGTGTTGGTCGAAGGTAAGTTTGACATGTGTAGAAAAGATGGACATATGGACAAATAGTCATGCACCATGGCATTGTTTTCTTCTGGAGAAGTAAAAGAATAAAACTCTGAGAAACTACACATGAAATGCAACATTGTAAAACTGAACAACATTATCCTAATGTAAAGAAATGTGTGAGGTTAAGTGAAAGCATTTCAGACTCTTCGGGTAAAATGAATGCCTCCAATACTGTAAAAAGTCAAGGGATCACCAGCATGAACTTGACTTCACTTGACCCAAAAAAACACACCGTTCCTGAAACAGCTGTGTGTTCCTGTGCCACATCTGCTTTAATCAAAAAGTGTGTAGAATAATGGAAACTACAGCAGGGGATAGCGCCTTTTCATACAAAGCTTCCCAAATGACCCCCAATGCTAAATAGCTTTTTTCCCCTCCTCAAGGGTAAAAGTGCAGATCTGGGGTTCCATGAGTTTATGAGAGATATGATCAGGCTAAACATGCCAGTCTCCATGATTGATAGGATGCCATGGCCTAATCCTTACAAACATTCACATGGTAAACAAACAAAATTAAATAGAAATTAATTGCAGTACTTCTGGATGTACTATACATTTTTTATTCCGAGCTAGTCGAATACTGTAAGACTTTTGGAGGCCTTTGGCATCAATATATGTGTATGTGGGTTTCAGGTTAGAGACGCTAAAACGCCACGTTAAGGCTGAACTACAAATCTCTCCTTATTCTATAAATAGTGCACTACACAGTGTGCACACGGCACTAACCCATACTGAGTGTAGTGCACTTACACAGTGAAGGAGAGAAACATTTGGGATTGGCTCACACAGCTTCGGTATAACTTACTTCAAGCAGAAACGAGTTTAAATTCTCAGAAATAAACACAATGGCATGCTTTTATTTTTAACTCCATCTTATCTAACACCAACTGCAACAACCAGAGACTTTTTTTTTCTTGCCCAAATCACTATATTCTTCTGAGTTTAATGGATGGCGGTTGGCAAAACAATTTAAAAGTGCACGAGCGCCTCCTACTGGACTGGATCGCGCAGCAAAAGATGATATAGATTTAAAAAAGCGCCCAAAGGCTGCGTTTCGAGTCAGCTATTCCCCCGTAAACGAGTGCACAGCGCATGCGCTGAGGGTAAGTGCGATTCCAAACCGTGCAGGGCTGTTTGTAGAAGGCAAACCTAATTAGACAAGGAGGAACTAACTTTTGAACATGACTGCATATGAACAAAAATGGCATAACATTGTTGACTTATTAAAATAAATAGGTTAAACCTAGTTAAAAAATTATATAACATTATAAAATATTGTTTTGTCTCATACTTTTATTACTGTGTTTTTACACTCCAGAGATCTTTACAATCACTACTACCTAGTAACCTTCTGACATCAGTTACAATAATTACCTAACCTATTTAAATGAATTGCAGTTTCCACACAAGAACCACTTTTTTTTGTCTAATTACATAAATCTTTGGCAAAATGATAAAGATTAAAGTGTTCCTTTATTATTATTATTATTATTATTATTATTATTATTATTATTATTATTATTTTAAAACTCAGCTGTTCAATTTTGTTTTACTAAAAATAGAAGTTACAGCAAACATTTAAGACCTTGCAAGTTCATTTACACTTGTATTAGTTTATGACATTTTTTAATTTGCTTGGATGGGAAAGTTGGTCAGCTCTGGTCTCAACACTTAGCTCAGAAACCTCCAATCCAATGAAAGGACTAAATCTGTCTCAGAATGACCTATCGTAGGTCTCCAGGTGTGAAGAGTCTCTGTGCTGTGCTGGAGAATCCACACTGTAATGTGAAAAAGCTGTGGTAAGAAAATCTCTCTGAGAGTCCCAACATCTCACTAGTTTAATACTTTGTAATTTTTTACCTAAAAAAATTCTTTAGAAACATGTTGAACAAATTTGATTGGGCTTTAAATAATAATGACTTCAATCCAGAACTACTTATGTATTAAATAAATATATAAAGGTTGTAAGCAAACCTATTAAGGACGTACTGAGAAGGGAAATTAAAACTATATTCTCCACTTCTTTGCAATGGAAGTTCTTTGATGCAACTAAATTAAAAACAAGTCAAAAACAAGTCAAAGCATTCCAGATTTCCTTTCGTTGCATCAACGAAATTCCATTGCAAAGAAGTGAAAGCCAACAGATCGTTCCTTGGCCACATCAGTGCCAAGCGGAACTTAGAACTTAAAAGAACTTAAAAATACCAGTAAAAGATACAAGATAAAAAACTACTTCCTGTTCTATTGTCATATATTTAGTTAACAATGAAAAACATACACACTCTAATTTATTTATGTGTTTTTGTGTAATTATTCATATATTTTATTCATTACATTTTAAATGCATGTAATCTTTACCTAAAACAAATGGGAATTGTGAGCTAAATGAAGTGATCATTTATTATTCAGCCAGTCACTGAAAGAAATATATGTTGTGTAACTTACTGACCTTCCAGTACAAAGATCAGTTTTAGCTAGTGTTAGGTGGAAATAATTATATCAGGGATCTTTTATCTTTCACGGTTTTATGGAAATATTGAAAACGCTGGTTGTTTACAAGTTAATAGTTTACATAGTTGATTGCTGAACACTGGTTTTCTTTATTCCACATGAAATTCTGTTTCTCTGTCTCTCATCGTTATAATCAACATTTCAGCACATGCTTACTATTCACTATAACACTTTTATTTTTTTTTTGTGTGTGTGTGTGTGTGTGTGTGTGTGTGTGTGTGTGTGTGTGTGTGTAAGTCGTCCCACATAGTAGTCCTTCCTCCTCTCAAATAAGAGTCATACCTCCTCTCCTCTTACTTTAGCTTCACACACAAACACACACTCAAACTCAGCAAGCACACTAACGGAAACACTGTCAGGATTTATTTTTTCAAAGGTAAAGTTAAGATTAATTTGTTTTATTTTTATTTTATATTTTGTATTAATTTTTAATGTATTTTTTTTGGGTTGTGGAACTAATACTCTGAGTTTTCATTATTTCTTATGGGGAAAATTTGATATACGAGTGTTTTGACATAAAAACTCGCTTCAAGAACGTATTATGCTTGCAATCCAAGGTTCCACTGTAACCCAATACAAAACTTTCTGATGAAGAGTGTGTCATTGTGTCTCTACAGGTTGTATACAGTAAGTGTAGTGTCTCAGTTGAAGGCTGTGCTGCTCTGACTTCAGCTCTGAGATCAAACCCCTCACACCTGAGAGAACTGWATCTGTCCTRTAATAATSTAGGAGWCTCAGGAGTGAAGTGTCTCTCTGCTCTACTGGAGAATCCTCACTGTAAACTGGAAGTACTATGTTAAGATTGAACCTCTGGGAATTTACACGCATGATATAAATCAATGTACACACAAAACTAAATATATATTTGAAATATATTTTAAGTGTCTCAGTGGTACAAGCATAACAATTAATGATTTGATAATGAAGCATAAAAAAAATCACATTGCTAAAGTGAAAATGCTCTTACTTTATTAAATAACTCTATTAAATAACCCGTAGTAGTGTTTTTCTCTGATCACATTTCATCTACAAAGTTAAAGGTTCAGCGCTATTCTTACAGGTTTTTATAACGTGTTGGACAGGTCTTAACCAAATTCCAATTATTTAAAACCCCCTAAATTGTTTCAGAACTTGATGTAGGCCAATAATTTGAAATGGTGACTTTTTTTTGGCCAGGCAATGTACTTTCATCTATGAAATCATATCATTTATATGAAATCATATATTTATGATTAGATCTTCATCTATCCTTTTATTGTGTAAAGCTGCTTTGCGACAATGTCAATTGTTAAAAGCGCTATATAAATAAAATTGACTTGACTTGACTTATAGCATAAAGCTATTTCTAATAATGGAGGAAAAACAATTAAAAAATCCTACATACAACACCCTGAACAATCTAAATGTCTGGCATGTTAAACATTATCTTAAGCTTGTGGAAATTATTTTAGAAAGGTCTTGCATAGATGGCTTTTTTTTCTGCCTTTGGAGAAAATTCAAATGTGGCACACAAAAAGAGAAAAGGTAAAGGGAAAATTATTCATTAAATAAGATTGGCCAACCAGATGGCATGCAGGGGTGCTACTCGTGTCTAAGATGAAGCATGTTGCAAAGTTCACAGAAAAAGCAGAATATGTCAAAATGGAACAGCAAACACAGACACACCACTCATTTAAAGACACATGATGCCTTAAAGTAGTGTGTCATTGTGTCTCTGTGCAGGTTGCGTGATTGTAGTGTCACTGATGAAGGCCGTGCGGCTCTGACTTCAGCTCTGAGATTAAACCCCTCACTGAGGGAACTCAATCTGTTTAACTGTAAAATAGGAGACTCAGGAAAGACGCTGCCCTCTGACCTTCAGGATGATGAACATGACAAACTACAGACATTAATTTGAGTAATAAGCTTTTTCAATAAATTTGTTTAAAAATGTACATAAAATAATATAAATTTAGCAAAATTGCCTTTATTTTTCTCTTTAGTTCTAATAAAAAATCTGATCAATATTTTTTTTAAACAATTTGTTTATTGCAGTTTTATCTTCAGTAAAGTGTGTTGATTTAAAATTCATATGAAGGCAGAAGGTAAGGAGTCACCAAGAGTCTACAAATGTGTGCTTGAGAGTGATTGTAAATGAACACCTCGTCTCCTTAGCTACGTTTACACTGTCAGTTAAATATGACCCAATTTCGATTTTTTGCTCATTGGTGACCCATATCGGATATTTTCTATGTCCATGTAAACAGGAAAAAAACGCATGCATTCCAATATTTCGAGATCGGTTTCAGGCCTCCTTCATATGTGGAAATAAATCAGATATAAATCAGATTTGTGCTAATGTGATTGTCGTGTAAACAGACAGATCGGATTTTCTGAGGCATTGCGTTCTGTACGTTATTTAAACTGCGACTTCTTCGCATTTCATAAAAAGAACATCATGGCAACAGTCAAACATGGTGGTGGTAGTGTGATGGTCTGGGGCTTTGCAGATTCAGGACCTGGACAACTCGGCATAATTGATGAAACCATGAATTCTGCGCTCTACCAGAAAATCTTAAATATCCAGCCATCAGTTTTTAAAGTGCCCTTGGGTTATGCAACAGGACAATGATTCGAAACATACCTGCAAGTTCACCTCTGAATCTGATTGGGATCCTTAAATTCATGCTCTAAAACGCTTCAGCGTGGCTAAATAAAAAAAATTTACAAAGAAGAGTGTGCCAGAATTCTTCCGTAGCAGTGAGAAAGATTCACTGCCAGTAATCGCAATGCTGAAGCTTGAATGCAGTTGTTGCCACAAAGGCTAGCACAATTAGTTATTATGTTTAGGGGCAGTTACTTTTCCACACAGCGCCCAGCATTCCCACTTACTTCCATAAAATAATCATTTAAAAACTGCATTTTTTATATACTCTGATTATATTTGTCCAACATAAAATTTTGTCTGTGATTGGAATTATTTAAGTGTGACAAATATGCAAAAAAATTAAAACTAAATAAATATGTGTATATAAACACAGTATGTCTGCAAATAATTTATGCTATCCGTTATCACCGAAATGAGGGTGGGTTTCCTGTTGAGTCTGGTTCTGCTCAAGGTTTCTTCCTATGGCCATCTCGGGGAGTTTTTCCTTGCCATCATCGCCGTCGCTCTTGGCTTGACAATGTGATCATTATGGTTTATAAACATTTTCATAATTCTCTTTTAATTTTGTGAAGCTGCCTTGAGACAATGACCACTGTTAAAAACGCTATATAAATAAAATTGCTTTAAATGAAACTGAATAATAACACAATTAATTTCCAGTACGCTGTTTACATACAGGTCACTTTCCTTTGAAATCAGTAGCTCATTTCTAATCAATAGCTTATTTCACTTTTCCTAAGTTAGTTGCCTCCACTAAATACACTGTGTATTTTTAGTATTAGGAGTATGTATGCAGTATAGCGCAATAATATGTGTTCCTGCTTTCACATACGCTGTGTGTGTGTGTGTGTGTGTGTGTGTGTGTGTGTGTGTGTGTGTGTGTGTGTCTGCATGTGGATGTATTTCGTACTGTTTTCAAACTCTATACATCTATTATCTCTTATTGCCTATTTATTGGAATAAACTCCTCAATCAGGTTAACAATTAAATATTTAAAAACTGTATTACTGTATTTGTATTTACTTTTATTTATTAAGTTCTTCTTCTTTAACTTTTTATTATTATTATTTCCCCTTGACCTAAACCACTGACTCTCAGCTCATCTGGCACACTATGCCTTCACTATGATTCACTTCCTTAAACCTGATTTTAAAAAAATATAATCTATTGTTTTCCAGTTTATCTCCACCATTCAGCTTCAGCCTTCACCCCATATTTCCCCCACATCAATCTTTCCCTCGGATTATAATATCGCCTCGCTCCTAACACTGTTTCTTTTCCTTTTATTCCTTCTGTTCCTATACTTTTAGACACAGGGGCCTTTTACTCAACTGCGGCTGGATCATAAAAGCTGATTCTTAGCACAGATGAAAGTGTCCTCTGGCTGCTCTTTCCCATGTGGTGATCAAATGAGGCCACACAACATCTGCATTAAACACCCTTATAAGATTCTCAATGTAGACATTTTCTTTTTAATCTCAGAAACGCATATTGTTAACATGTTGTAACATACAGCACCACCTTATGAAATTGTCTACAATCATCTCTCAAGGTACATGCTGATAGAAAAATTTCATATGCTATTTCATATGCACACTTATGCTCACTTTTAATCTTTTAAATATACTAGCATCAACGTACTAGGTTCAGGAGGGCATCAGGGATTACTTTACCAGCTGGGAGAATTTACAGGCCACAGACCCAACCACTAATGCAGAAATTCAAATGAACTGGTTTTCTGCTTACCTGATGACAGGTAGGTAGGTGGTCTGCTGGTTGCTGTTTATTCCCAGATTTGTCTATGCTCTCTCTGATATTGCTCCTCAGGCTGGCTATTATAATCTGGATTAAGTAAAGTAGGATTTATTTCAATAATTCAATAGATGAGTTTGAGCCCTTGATTTCTTCTTGTCAAAACTGACAAAGTTGTGACAAAGATTTTCCCCTTATAATATAATTTCAGCTTTATTATATTGAAAAATTTCTCTGGTTATAGTAACATTTTTCTGTTACACATATATTTCCTCATAATAAGTGGTGCTTAGCTGCATGCATGCTTCCTGACTTCCTGATTATAACGTGTATAACAACACACGGCAGATCTTCTCTCTTCACTGCTTTGTGTAAGTTTTTACATTTTATTTTATTCCCTTGCTTGTTCTCATTCTAGGCTTACGTTTTGCTACTAATCTAAAAGTTCCTGGAAACATAAACTGTACTTAGGCTCATGTCATTTTAATTCTTGTTTGGATATTCCTCATTGTCAAACATTCTTTGTCTACTTTATTGTTTAGCTGTTTTGCTATTCCAAACATTCATATACACAGTTAAGTTTCAATAATATAACCTGGTTATAATTTGGGGTTGTGTTTGGTTGTTAAATTATATACAGTATAGTAAACATCTTTTTTTTTTTACTTCCTATTTCTAAAACGCACTACGTCTACATCTACCGCTCTGGAAACTGCGCACATGTTTGTTTGCTCCTCTAAAGGTCACTAGACATGTTTTAACTATTTTAGAATGTATTTTACAGAGAATCTTACTTTATTCTTTATACTAGGAAATACCTATTTAAATGGTTTTGTGCTTAGCAGCTGGTCTAGCAGTTCTGTACCAGGAAACATTCACATGTATATACCACTGCTAATTTGCAACTTTTCTTTTTTTTATTTTCTTTTTTTACCTTCATATGTGTGACTCCTTCAGCACCTCTTAACAAAATTTCAAAACAAAAATCAAACCCATACATTATAAGGCAATCATTTTATATGACAATGACATAAAACACTTTACTTCAATACTCGTAATGAGGAACTCTCAGACACAAAATGAAAACAAGGAAGTCGAGCCTCTGGGTTGCTGTTTAGAAGTTGAATCGGACTGTTGCCACTGTTGGGCCCTTGTGTGTGTGTTTTTTTTTTTTTTCATTTCCTCATTTTGTGGAGCAGTTACAGAAGTGAAAGGAAAAACACAGACATATTATTGCAGTGAATACTGCAATGTATATGGCTTAGTGGTTTAGCAATGTCGCCTTGCACCTCAAGGTTCCAGGTTCAGTTCCCTCCTTGGGTCTGTGTGAATGGAGTTTGGATGTTTTCCCCATTCTTGATGAGTTTCCTCTGGGTACTCCGGTTTCCTCCCACAATCCAAAAATATGCAGATTAGGCTAATTCCCATTCGCAAATTGTGTGTTAGTGTGTAACATATATATATGTTACACACTAACACACAATAAAATATGGATATGTGTGTGTGCACTCTGCTGTGGATTGGTAGTCTGTCCAGGGTGTACCCAGCTTTGTGGGATAGGGATATATAGCCCTATATGTGTTACGTGATGCAGGTTAGCGAGCCTTACCCCAGGATGTAATAATATTTATAAGAGCCCTTACGCAGGGCTTCCTAGGGGATCAATGAAATAGGGGTGTATGATAGTTCATATGAGACATGAACAGGAAGACTTTCCCATTTGGAGATAGCATGGGATTATTAATTATAGAACTAAAAAGGAAACTAAAGAATGTTTTAAACACACAAATAACCAAAACAGGGCTCTTGAAACAAAAAATAAAGGTTTCTGTGCTCTCTGGGTTAGTCTGCCCTTACTGAGAATTTAATCATGATTTTATATGTGCTTTTACTTTAAACTGCCACTCGCTCTCACTCACAATCATGCCAGTTTCTCGAGTAGTTGAGGCTCTTTTGCCTTTGTTTTTGTCTTGGCTTGCTGTGTGCTTGTCTTAGCCTTGTCTTTGACCCTGATACCTTTGCCGATGCGACCTAATGTCACACGAATGACATCCTTTAATAGACACTCTGCCAGGTGCACCATTGCCTGGTACCCGTGCTCCTGGATGACCGGGCTCTGCCTGTTCAGAACTCTGTGGTGTGGCCGTTGTCAGGGGTAACCCCCAGGTATTTTCCTGGCTGTTCATTTAAATAAAACATCATTTCCAAGAAAACCTGGACCTCTGCAGTTATGCCTCGAACCCTCTAACGCAGGGGTCTCAAACTCAATTCCTGGAGGGCCGCAGCCCTACAGAGTTTTGTTCCAACCCTGCTCCAACATACATACCATGTAGTTTTCAAATAAGCCTTAATGACTTGTTTAGTTGGATCAGGTGTTTTTAATTATGGTTGGAACAAAACTCTGTGGGGCTGCGGCCCTCCAGGAACTGAGTTTGAGACCCCTGCTCTAACGTGACAGCCGTCTGCAGATCTGCCCATTCTGAACAGTGCAGAGCATTTTCCTGCGATTCTGCCCCTCGCGAGACCTGCATTGTTACAATATATTTCTGTAAAGCTGCCATTATCCATTGTCAAAAGTGCTACAATAAAAGAATGTATATTTTAAGTATTATAAACCACAGATAGAACATTTAAGCACTTTTATTGTACTTTAAAATCTAATTTTGAGTAAATGTAAAGTTATATAATTGTATTTATTTTCTTCTTTTAAATAAAGCATAAATAAATCTTAAATAAAATGAAACAAACATTTTTCCGTGGTTGCTGTTGATTGTTATTTATTGAAAGCACTAACCTTATAAGTGTCTGGTAATTACTATTAGGAGATTACCTTCTATATCATAAATGGATCTCATCCTGCCATTTTCCTTCCTTGGCTACTTCTTTACAATGCACAAATTGACTTGTCCAGGAACAGGGACCCTCATGCTCCACATCATGTCTGTGTTCTGCCATGCATTCATGCTCTCCTCCATCACTTCAACTGAACCAGCTGATATTTTCAATGTACCTGCCAAATACCATATCAAAATACCTTCCAAATATCATGTCTGCCAAATCTCAAGCAAGTATGCCATTTCTTGCGCCATTTCTCTTCCTCCTCATCGACCATATGATTGCGCTATTGATCTGCTCTACAAGACTCATCCCAAGGACGGTCTCTTTTCACTTCTACCTCAAGCAAGGAAGGGATATGAGATATTTTACTGAACGTTTTTTCTTAGGGATTATTCATCCTCTCATCACCTGCATTTTTTTTTTGTCAAAAAATAGAATAGGTTTCTTTGTCCTATCCACCTTCATCTGACAGGTGTCAAACAGCCTTAAACATGGCAATTGGACACTATAGATATCTGTTCCCATTTGGCCTGACCAATGCACCAGCTGTCTTTCAGGCCCACATTAATGTTTTTTTATGCACATTCTGAATTTTTTTTTGTTTGTCTTACTAAAATGACAATCTCTTCTTTTCTCTCACCCTGGTTGAGTAGGAAGACTCCAGAAAAAAAATTATACCCTAAGAAGGCAGGGAAGTGCAACTTTCACAAGGAATCCACTATGTTTCTGGGTTTTGTCCTCTCACCCTCGAGGATAGAGATGGAGCTGGCCAAGCTACATTTGGTAACCAACTGAGGTTCCTGGGCTTTGCAAACTTTTACCGCTACTTCATTAGAAATGGCAGCTCTATAGCAGCCACACTAATCTCTATGACATCCCTGAAGGTTTGCTTTTATTGAAGCAAGGAATCAGAATGGACATTCACTACTCTCAAGAAAAGCTTCACTTCGTGCCACTATCCTCCCCATCCCTGACCTGTCTTGCCAGTTTGTGGTACTGTAGATGTCAATGCATCCAACAATAGTGTTGAAGGTATTCTGTGTCAAATGTTGTTGCAGGACTACAATTTACATCCTTGTTCATTCATTTTACATCACTTATCTCTGGTAGAAAGAGATGGATGTCATTGGTAATCTAGAATTTCTGGCTATCAAGTTGGCCTTAAAGTAATGGAGACACTGGCTGAATTTTTCTTCCTGGTATAGACTGACCAATAGAACCTTGAGTATTTGCGAACCGTCAAAAGGCTCATTGCTTACCAAGCTAGATGGTCACTATACTTCTTTGTAACAATGCAGGTTTTGCAAGGGGCGGAGCTGCACAAAATTACTCTCGACTCTTACCCGAGTTCTGAACAGGCAGAAGCCAGCAATTTATACACACCTCTGCCTTCCCAGTCTCTGTCTTCCTAAACACTGTTTAATGAAAAAGAGAGAGAGTGACACGCATTATTTAAGTGATGTTCAAGATATGATTTCCGAAGTATCATGTAGCACGCATGCACTTCTTGTTTTGACGTGGAATGTATGTGCACACGAGTAAAGCAAAAGCAAATCTTAGTAGAGAGGTTAAAGATCCATTTTCTCTCTCTGTCAGCCTCCACTGATTCCGGTAGTGTGTATGTGTACGCGCGCGTCATTGGACAGCGTGCTCCTTCCCTCTTAATTAGCTTAGATAGCTTAGGTTAACTTAAAAATGTAAAATCAGTGTTGCTAATTTATGTTGTGTTAATTTATGTCGTTTTCATGTATGTAGCACCTTGGTCCTGGAGGAACGTTGTTTCTGACCTGTATATGGTTGGAATGACAATAAAGCAACAAAGCTTGACTTTGCTTTGTAAATTAAACTTGGCATAGACTTAAACTCACAACAGGTTTGCATAGAACTCAATAAAGAGAAGTTAATTATACTGTACTATCTAATTTAATTTATCTGACGTTCCAATCCAGATATCAGGTTCAAGTCAATCACACATCAGCCTTTATTTCATTTTTATAGGACAATGTAAAAATGTGCACCCTAGTGTATACACCGAATAAGAATAGCGTTCCTTGAATCCACAAAAACCATGCAAGGATGCTTGCTTCAGTGTTGCCACCCCTCATAATTTTAATACCACCTCCTTGCCACCCCATGAATAATTTTCTAGATCCGCCCCTGCTCTGACCAGCTTACTCAAAGCACTTCATCACTACTGAGGTCAGGGCTACAGGGTGAAAATCATTGAGGGAAGCAGGATGGGGTTTCTTTGGGATAGGAACGATGATGGACTCTTTTTAAAGCATGTTGGGATTTCCGAAGGGTATAAGAAGAGGTTGAATATTTCTGTGAACACAGGTGCTAGTCCGTTTTCTTGATGAATCCTACAACTGCTTCCATAAACATGTTGATAGACTGCTGCAGAAATGATTGCTGTAACTACTCGTGTTTTATCTAATAGTGGCACTTTACATAACTGCTTTGTATTAAGGCCATCGTTTCGAAACATACAAGACAAACTAATTTTAAACTTCCTGCAGGAAGAATAAACATTGATCTGTCTAATTTAGGGGTGAAACGATTGCTCGAGAAACTCGAATAATGCGATTACAAAAAATGATCGAGGCAAAATCTTCTGCCTCGAAGCTTCTTTTAATTAATTTTAAAAGCTTGCTTTATGTTTTTGCGCAGTTATTTGTTTGGCATGACACACCATGCTTCCAGATGTGTGCCTTAATTTTTTGATACTTAAAGCCATTTGAAATATCTTTTTTTGTTGTTGTTTTTGCATCTGAGAAAAGACTTTAAAATAAGAATGTATTTTATTTAGGGTGCAAGTTTACCTTCTGCCTAACAAGTTTCATTAAATGCTGTCTAGCGAGTTTTGTGTGATTCTGTTATGAAATTTGGTTGGACACACATACATGCATGCATGCATGCATGCATGCATTCATGCATGCATACATGCAGTCATGGCATGAACATATGATGAGCATGCGCCCAATTTATTTTGCTCCTCGCTTACTCTGAAGGCTCCCAACATAGGCAACCTCCCTTCTGCTGTGTGTTAAGGGGCAGGACTGCTAGATTGGGCATAGCTGGTGGAGGATGAAAGAATGGATCTCAAGCTCACACCATGTTATAAAAGTGAGTCAGGGTGCTTCATTTAGGGTCCAGAATAAGTTGATTTTAAGGTTTAAAAATAAGATTTTAAGATTTTAAGAATAAGCTGAGTTAAAGGCTGATCCCCAAGGACTTTAAAGGTGTGTAAATTGAATGGCATCATTTGATCACCACATGGGAAAGAGCAGCCAGAGGACACTTTCATCTGTGCTAAGAATCAGCTTTTATGATCCAGCAGCAGATGAGTAAAAGGCCCCTGTGTCTATTTGTTATAAACCATGTTCCAAGTTAGAGTAAGTTGCCTGGATGTTGGAAGCCACAAGGGCTCATGCTTAGGCCGTGTCAACAGATTGTTGGGCAGGGCCAGCTGTCCAACACAGCAAGAGGAGAGTAGAGCTGCTGCTCATGAGAATCCACTCTGCCACTATAAATCTGCCAACCTGGACCAACCTGCACACGTGAGTTGCGTGTGAGTGGGATGATACCCTATGGCCTGGTGACTTGGGTGAACATGCTATGCTGTTGTTGTACAAGCATCAGCCAGGTTTACTGCCATTATACCAACCTGAGCATTCTATGCTGTCACAAAACCAGCCTGAGCATGGCATGCTGTCACCAGTGGCGGATTTAGCAATTTTGGGGCTCAAGGTGAACATGGATATGGGGCCCTGTGCATTCAGTGCTTTTTTTTAAAAGCTTACCTTAAACTCCTCTTCACTCATCATCCCACAGCAATCTTATTCAAATACAGTATCTAGCTGTAAATACAGTATCTAATACAGCCATGTAGAAAAAACAACAACAAAACATATTAACAGGTTAATGAATGCATTTACTTCTTAGCATAAATCTTTTCATAAACAATGATTTTTACAATTAGAATGTAACACATTGTCAGTTCACATATCTGATATTGCAGATCAGTTACCTTTGTATTTCAGCAGGATCAGCAGGATAATGATTGATGATTGGCCTCCATCTTCTATGTTGTTTCCCTAAAGTAAGAAAAGCCATGATAGGTCAATGGAGTAAGACAAATGATACCAAAGAATACATATTAAAATTATTACCTCTTATCTTTTGTCCCTGCCTTCCCCTCTTTGTCTTGTTCTTACTCTTCTTCACTCTGTTTGCCTGTCTGTTTTCTTCTTCTTTTTCTTCTTCTGTTCCCTCAATACTTTTATTTTTATGTATTTCTCCTGCTCCTTGACTGCTTTCTTTCTCTTCTTCCAATCTTTTTAATGCATTTCATTGTTTCTTCTCTGTCATCCCAATACTTACTTTTCTCTTCTTTTTTTGTATGTTTTTTTTTTACATCTCTCTCCTTCTCCCTTTGATTTTATTTGGATGTCTCTCTGTCTCTCTCTCTTTGTCCTTCTGTCCCTTGTTGTCTTTGAACTTTCTCATTCTCAAATGTTACTGTATTTTCATGTCTTTTCTTCACTTCTCCTCTTATGGCACTGTATTTCTCTAGCTTTGATTCTTTCTCGCTGTTTTTTGGACATTATTCAAATGCGCTTTAGTGGATGGGAAAAAAATTATGAATCTTGGGGTGTTTGATCAAGAATAATATGAAAATAATGATAATTAACATAAAATAGCATTTTGGTACTTAGTCTTATTTTGTGATGGCTGGGTTCAATAGTGTTGGTCAAGATCCTAAAATCTGACCTTGCGAGCTTTGGCTTCAGCAAACTTTCCTATTATTGACTCCATATCCCCTGATTTTCTTATTTCATGTTCAATGGAGAGAACACCAAGTGCAGACAGCCTCTCTTGGGACATTGTTGACCTGAGGTATGTCTTAATAAGTTTTAGGGATTAGAAACTTCTCTCACCTGAAGCAATTGTGACAGGGAGAGTGAGTAACAGTCTGAGARCTATACTCAAATTTGGATAGATGTCCAGGATATTTTCCTTATATATGTGATCAAGCATCTCAGATGGYGWTGAGATGTTTGTSGGAAAGGATTTGATGGCACCCTTGATCTCCAGCTTCAGGTCACCAGCATCAACATCGTCCATTGTTTTCTCCAGTCTGAAGCAGCATTCATTTAGCCTCCCACTCTGCACTKTGCTTCTCATGATATCAGTGGAGTAGAGAAAGCCATACAACTCATGGATGCTCTCTAAATGTGAAAATCTCTCTCTTACGGTCATGAGTGCTGCATCTACTAACTGAAAGAAAAAGTTAGTTTTAAACTGTTCTTCACCAGTTAAGTGAGTTTGATCTTCTCCAAACTGTCTTCTTTTTTTTCTATGACGCACCTCTGGCCAGATCATTTCTGTTTCAGTCTTCTCTGCTATCTCTTAGGCATCTGATATAGCAGAGGTAAATCCATGGTCCCATACACCATGAAGCACTTGCTGTTCCTGCCTCACTGTGCGCCAGATCAGGTCTTCTGGCTGGCCTTCGAGATTCAGCTGCTGCGCCACAGCATGGAGGAAGATCGTCCTCTCAGATCCATCGTCCAACACTGTATACGTTTCCATAGATGCATTTTCATTTGCAATGGTCACTTTACTAACTTTCAAGAGACTCTGCGACTACCAACAGCACGGTCTGCGGGACACCAGTAGAGAGTCTGCATGGGGCAGATGTGGATCCCCTCCATGTCACCTCATATGACCTATCTTCTAGTTAAGAACCATTGCCACACTGTTCCACAAATTCCAAGGCTTGTAAGAATAGATAATAGAATCTTGAGGTTCACTGTGTCAAATGCAGCTGACAGGTCCAGGAGGATGAGGACAGATGACAGTTTAGTAGATCTAGCAGCATGGAGCTTCTCAGTGACTGACATAAGGGCAGGCTCTGTGGAATGTGCCACTTTGTATCCAGATTGGTTGAGATCATTAAGGTTGTTCTGTGAGAGATAGAAAGACATTTGGTTATAAACAATCCTTTCAAGAATTTTGGAAATAAAAGAGAGAAGTGATACCGGGCGATAGTTGTTAACTTCTGATGGGTCCAGGCAGGGTTTCTTGAGGATAGGAATAACTCTTGCCTTCTTAAAAGCAGCAGGAACAGGACCAGATGATATGGAATGTTTGATGATGGTTGTGGTGACGGGAAGGTGGTCTTGTGAGATGGCCTTAGCACAGTACTCTTATTGCTGTGCTTGCTGTACTTGTACTAATATGGACATCACTTTTTTAAATTCAGAAGTAAGAAGGAATGGAAAGTAGAAATTATGATATTTTACCCTGAAATGTTGTGGAATAAAAGTAAAATGTCTGCAAAACAAAACAAAAAAGGGTTCTTGAAAAACAGTTTATGAACAATAACAGAATAACATAAGATTTCCATTTTTACTGTCCACCACAAAATTTAATCAGCCATTTAAATACATTCGCAAGTAAATGTGTATGTGTTTGTGTTCGTCTTGTAGTGTAGTAGCACTTAAGGGTGATTCTACAGTTTAGCCCTTAACTCCCAAAGTGAGCATGTGATGCATGATGTAACATAGATTTTTTGAAACACTTCTGCAATACAAAATGCCCTGTGATACTGTGTGTGTGTGTGTGTGTGTGTGTGTGTGTGTGTGTGTGCGTGTGTGTGTGTGTGTGTGCGTGTGTGTGTGCGTGTGTGTGTGCGTGTGTGTGTGCGTGTGTGTGTGCGTGTGTGTGCGCGTGTGTGTGCGCGTGTGCATGCGCGTGTGCGTGTGTGTGTGCGTGTGTGTAAATGAGTTTGTGATCATAATGTGAGGGATAAGAGCCAGGGTTGTTAGTGAGTTTCTTGTAAAAGTTGTAACATTTAATGTGACATTTAACAGCATATTTGCTTTGTGTTTTTTTAGAAGTGTAATCTATCCCAATAGAAAAGATCAAACTCTTCAGGATTCACCCGTGTTAATTAAAATTCAAAGATGCTGACTCCATATTTGGACAAAGATGATGCTTCCCCACACTCAAAGAACTGGTAACATACAATATCATAGTTTTATGCATACTTTTTTATTGTTACTGTAAATATAGTTGTGTATTTTTTAAAATGAGCTTATGAGCACTCTAATAGATACTAAATCCACAGCTAAATTAACCTTCCGCACTAAACTGTCATGTTTATACAGTACATTGAAAATATTTCCAAAAGATTATTTGGGGGACATAAGATGAACAAAAGAACACATCAAGATGGTTTGTGGATTTTTTTATCTGTCTGTTTGCACAGGCAGACATCAGGTACAAATTACTGAAAGAATTTTAATGGGGTTTCCACAGGTGCATGTATTTAGCCAAGCTTGCTAATTTAAAATTTAAATAGAAAGCCCTCTTAAAAAATAAAAAAAGAGTACTTTCAATACCACAAATGGTGATGTACATATTCTAAAATTGCTAAAAATCCATAGAGAGTAAAACATCTTCTTTAAAAAATCAACATTAAAAATGTTATGATGGTTCATCTCAAAATTCGAAAGATGGTGCTATACATTTTTAATAGGTGCTTATGATTGTGCAATTAAAATCTATTTAATGAAGCCTCAAAGTCTCATACCTTTATTCTGCACACTTCTGTGTAACGTGAATATTTTTATTTCCAAAAGTTATGAAATTTTTTAAATTGCACTCATGACTGTGAAATTGCATTTTAAAATGTAGTGGTCTGTTAAAGTATGTCAGCCAATTTGCAATAACTATACAATACCAAAATTTCATCCAAACAAAGTTGCGGGTATGGCCACTATATATATATATATATATATATATATAGTGGCAAGAGAAAGTATGTGAACCTTTTACATTTCATAGTGTTCTGCATTACTTTGTCATATAAAGTGATCTGATCTTTATCTGTGTCAAGTCACACTCTCTCTCTTTAACGGAAACACTGGTCTGTCGCGATTCTTTTCAAAGGTAAAGTGTAGGTTAATTTGCTTTATTTTTACTTTACAGCAGCGATTCTGTTAGTGTGCACTTACTCGAGTGTCATTAGAGATGTTCCTTGTTAATTTTCCCAATAAGGAAGTGTTTCCATTAACGTGTGTGTGAGTGTGTGTGTGCGTGCGTGCATGCGTGTGTGAAACGCAAATAAGAGTGGAGGAAAAAATTCTGTGTAAGAATTAAAAAAAGGGGAGAAGGGAGGGTCTGATTCCTCCTCTCTTCTTACTTTAGCTTCACACACACACACACACACAGTGACTGCGCGCACAAACACTAATGAAACACTTATCTGTTGGGATTTATTTATTATTTATTTGTTTTATTTCTTACTTTATATTTTGTATGAATTATTTTTATGTATTTATTTTTTGGGGCTGTGGAACAAATAATTTGAGTTTCCATTATATCTTATGGGGAAATTCGCTTTGATTTACAAGTGTTTTGATGTATGTGCCCACTTCCAGAATGAATTATGCTCATAATCCAAGGTTCCACTCTACTTTTTACACTAGCACAATGAGCTTTATATGTTTTTTTTCTAAGTAGAGATATGTAATATCAGATTTTTATTATTATTTTAAGCATATTATGTTTGTGAATATTCGTGACTTAGATGAAGATCAGATCACATTTTGTGACAAATTGATGCATAAAACCATAAATATCTAAAAGGTTCACACCCGTTTTTTTTGCCATAGTTTGAGAGCAAATGAAAGGAACTGTGTAACCATATCTATTAGTATTAAAAGCATCAATTTATCATTAAAAACCAAGTAAATTATATCAACCTATAAGAGTAAACAGGACACTGTATATAAATCATTAAAGGAGTGTTGTGTTGTGCAGTGAACTCCAGAAAAAGAGGTCAGAATTAGCAGAACCCAGCTATGTCTCGATGAAGAGTGACTGGTCTATGAATCCTCCTCTACTATTTAAAGCTGAAGTCCCCTCATCTCTACAAAGGTAGGATATCCTCATTGTTAAAGTCACAGCTAAAGGGAAATTCTATTAACAAACAAACAAAAATTTATCATGGTATGTGGTGTAGTATAAAGTAATTGTTTTGTCTATCATAAGTTAGAATGTTGAAAAATAGGCTATATTCTCTGCTATATGCTAGAGAGCAAGTGTGTATGAGTGTTAGGTTTAACTTGTAAACACTCATGTTAGTTAAGCCTTAATTTCCATAAGTATTGGATATATCATTAATTTAATTTAACTTATAAAACTAAAAATACAATAAGGTGGAGTATGCATAATGTATATGTGATGTATATCATATAATATATATTTGATTTTATTAAGTTAAGTTTTCACCCTGTTTGACTTAATATTTTTTTCTCATTCTATTGTATATGAGCTGTTTGGGCTTGTATGTGCAACTTTAAATAACATGATTTCGGCGTTGATACATTACTGGTGTTATGGCATGTGTCCGTGATGGGCGTGCACCTAAATCTGTTATCGCTCTTCACTCACTATGCAGATGGCCCCCCTTTCTGCAGGTGAGCGAAGGGGGCGGGGCTGCCAGTTCAGGCGATAATTAACATTAATGGAGCACGGGCCTTCTCCGCATTATAAAAGAGAAGCACAGTGATTTGTCCAGGGTCCGGAGGCACAGCAAACAGTCGTGCTGTGAATTACGGAGAATCACACATAAGCGGGGCGATATTACATGCCCCTGAGACTTATTAGGACTGGAATGCCGCCCTTTGATCTCCACCAGAGAACAGCATGGGAAAGAGCTGCTTGTGCTCCTGCGGCACCTTCACTACTGCATAGAGCCTGCCTTTGCATCCCCACCATCGAAGAGGAAAGGGTAGAACCTGTTACACTGGCCTAATGATCAGTATCAAGGTCGTTAAATAGACTCGCTGACAGCGTGCAACGCTTATGGCACCATCACCTTGCAACCGCGTGTCTGGTTGATTGTGGCTCTGCCTGTTCAGAACTTCACACCTATTCTACACACTATTTGCCTGCAGATCTGTCAATTCTGAACAGTGCAGAGTATTTCTACATGGTTCTGCCCCTTGCAAAACCTGTCACGAGCTAGCCAGACTCATGGGTCTAAATCCATTTCGGAGTTCTTCCCTACGCGCTCCGCTCTCAATCAGCACACCTGTATCGAATCAAGCAATCAACCCTTGGCTTTATAAGCACACCGAGTGTGTCACTCAGTGCCGCAGTGTCTCTCTCGTGTGCCCCGTGTTTTCCTTGCTAATCTAGTTCATCGTATTCTTTCTCGTTGCCGACCCCTGCTTACCCTATCTGGATTTATTCTTTCATCTTCGCCCTCGCTTGTTTTTTGGACTGGCCATCGTGTATGACCCTGACTATGTTTTTGGATATCGATTGTAGCTATCGCCCCCGGATTTGTTTGTGCTCACAGCTTCGTCTTTGTATACCTAGATGACATCCTCATCTTCTCACGCTCCATCGACGAACATAAGAGGCATGTACGCCAGGTTCTTCAGAGGCTCCTCGAGAATCAGCTCTATGTAAAAGCTGAGAAGTGTGAGTTCCACAGTAGCACAGTCTCCTTCCTGKGCTTTATTGTAGCCCCGTCCAAGATTCAGATGGACCCTGTCAAGCTGAAAGCCGTCACAGACTGGCCTGTCCCAACAACCCGTAAGGAGCTTCAACGCTTTCTGGGTTTCGCCAATTTTTACAGACGGTTCATCTGCAACTACAGGTTGGTGGCTGCCCTGCTAATCTCTTTGACATCATCCAAGACTCCGTTCATGTGGTCAGAACAGGCGGCTAGGACCTTCCTTGACCTAAAGAGGCGTTTCACCTCAGCCCCTATCCTTCTTCAGCYAGACCCTTCTCTTCAATTTGTGGTCGAAGTGGATGCCTCGGACACYGGAGTTGGAGCAATCTTATCACAAAGATTCCCTAAGGATGATAAGCTGCACCCATGTTGCTTCTTCTCCCATCGACTCTCTTCCGCTGAAAGGAATTATGACATCGGTGACCGAGAATTACTGGTGGTCAAGCTCGCTCTGGAGTAATGGAGGCATTGGCTTGAGGGTTCCAAAACCCCTTTTCTAGTCTGGACGGATCACAAGAACCTGGAGTACCTCCGGACGGCCAAACGGCTGAACTCCCGGCAAGCGAGGTGGTCTCTGTTCTTCTCGCGGTTTAATTTCTCCCTGTCTTATCGCCCGGGGTTTAAAAACGCCAAACCAGATGCTCTATCTCGGCAGTTCTCTCCAGCCCATGATCCAGCACCTGACGCCACAATCTTACCGCCCCAATGCCTGGTAGGAGCGGCCTTACTGGAGGTTCAGTCACGGGTCAAACATGCTCTTCATCAGCAACCCGGTCCCACTGGGGTACCACCAGGCAGACTCTTCGTCCCTGAAGCAGAACGATCCCACGTGTTACAGTGGGGACATAACTCCAGACTAGCCTGCCACCCGGGCATCTCACGGACGTTAGCCCTGGTCCAGCAGTGCTTTTGGTGGTCTACCATAAAAGAAGACACATGCCGCTTTGTGAGTGCATGTGACTCTTGTGCCAGGAATAAAACTAGCAACAAACCCCCCGCTGGTTCCCTTAGACCTCTCCCAATCCCTCACAGGCCCTGGTCCCACATCACCGTCGACTTTGTCACCGGACTCCCCGATTCAGAGGGGAATACTTGCATTCTCATGGTGGTCGATCGCTTCTCCAAGGCTGCCCACTTCGTCCCCTTATCTGGCCTTCCTACAGCCAAGGAAACTGCCGAACTTTTAATCACCCACGGACATCATATCAGACCGGGGTCCCCAATTCACCGCCCAATTCTGGTCTGCCTTCAATCAAGACTTAGAGACGGCCATCCAGTGCATGACCTCTAAGGACGCCCATTCCTGGAGCCGGACGCTCCCATGGATTGAGTATGCCCATAATTCCCTGCCCACATCGGCCACGAGTCTCTCCCCCTTCCAGTGTTGCCTTGGTTACCAGCCTCCGCTGTTTACCTCTCAGGAGAAAGGAGTCTCAGTCCCTTCTGCCCGAGCTTTCATTCGTCGTTGCAGGAGGACATGGCTGAATGCGAGATCTAGGATCCGTCGAGCCRTTTCGGCCTTTAAGCAACAAGCCGACCGACGCCGCTCCAGGGCACCGATATACCGTGTGGGCCAAAGAGTCATGTTGTCYTCTCGCTACATTCCCCTCAAGACGACCTCCCGCAAGCTATCTCCCAGGTTTATTGGTCCATTCACTATTACCAAGATCATCAACCCTTGTACTGTTAGACTTCTCCTGCCGTCTACCATGCGCCGAGTAAATCCTTCTTTCCATGTCTCCCAAATAAAACCTCTGGTCTCTTGCCCACGTCCTCGCCCTTGGTTACCTTGCTCGTTTTTTGGACTGGCCATTGTGTATGACCCTGACTGTGTTTTTAGATATCGATTGTAGCTATCGCCCCCGGATTTGTTTGTGCTCACAGCTGCACCTCCGTTCAGCGGCACTCACCTCGGATCCAAGTCAACTCTTCGGCGTTCCACATTTCTGCCCTCCCGGTACGACGCTCACGTCATTCACCAGCCTCCGGCACCCCGGCAAAGGCAGAACAACAGACTCGGACATCCGCTCTCAGTTCGCGCAGCGAAACGGCGCCGAGGAAAGAAAAAATAATAAATCGCCGGGACCATTTTCGAGGATACTCTCACACGCGCTACTTCTGGGTTCGCGGAGGATTCCCTGACGTCATCACCGCGTGCACTCATTGCATTCTAGGACATTCCCCTGCTGGACTGTTTACACGCACGCGCACGAACACACACACACGCACACACACAAATAAACACACACACATACGTACATACATACATACACACACACACTCTGCTCTTCCAGCCTTTGTCCATTTTTACCCTGGTGCATAAATAAAAGGCTATTCTATAGAACCTAATTCTGCTATAGGGTCATTTCTCTGTCCACGTCCGCCCCTGACAAGACCTGGGTCGTTGTCATCGCAGGACCCCCATCTGGAGCTAGAGCATTTGGCCTAATGAAGTGGTTGGCCATCTGGACGGCTTGCCTATATAACTATTCCACATTCTGTAGAGGATCACATATAGCTAGCTCATGTTTTAGCTTCTTGGAGAGCCCTTGTATACAGCTGGTGGCCCGGGTACAAAACTTGACCATATAGTCATAGAGCTCTGCCCTTGAGCAGAGAAACCATAAATAAAATCTTCGCCCTTTTACATGGAAACTGTGAAAGTTGCAGCTTGAATATTAGTGAGCACTGCAGAATAAATGCACTGCACCACTCTAGCTCACCCACATACAGTTTGGGGGTGGGTAGTCGCATTTTGTCCACCAGAGAAGGTAATTGCCCCACTGATCTGGTCAACTCTGAAACGACTCGAGGCCAGATTGAACCCCGGAACTGGCGTACACCTTGAGCTGCCCGTATATCCGCTCGAGGCACATGTTAATCGCACACATCTCCAAAATTAATGTGGTTAAGGCTTCCTCATTCTCATCCACTCTCGCCTGGCCCGCAACTATTTTCTGCACCCTTTACAAAGCGTGCAGGGCATTCAGTTGGTGCGATAAATCTGTTACATTGTGTGGGTTAGAGAGCATCACCATGGGATGTAATAATATTTATAAGAGCCTTGATACAGGGCTTCTAAGGGGGTCAACGAACAGAGAAATAATGAGTAATAATGACTGCTTATGAGACACACGGGAAGACCTTCCCATCTGCAGATAACATGCAATGATTAATTCTGAAACTTAAGGAAACTTAATCAGAATCAAAAGAGTTTTATTGCCAAATACGCTTGCACGTACAAGGAATTTGTTTTAGTGCAGGAGCTTTCAGAACAAAACAAATAAAAAGACAAAACAGCACGGCACAAAACAGGAAAATTAAAATACAAATAGAAATGACAACAAATGGAGTAGGATGGGTTTTTTGGGTTAACATCAAATGGAGTGAGATTACTTGCAAATAGGTTAAATAAATATCTGTAGTATTGCACAGTATATTGCACAGTGGTGTTGCACACAATATTGCACATATATTTAATGCACAGTGAAAAGAATGTTTTAGCTGTTCATGAGATACATTGCCTGGGGAAAAAAACTGTTCTTGTGCCTGACTGTCCTAGTGTTAGGTGCTCTGTATCATCGGCCAGGCGGCAAAACATCAAAAAGAAGGTGGCTTGGGTGTGAGGGCTCCAAAGTGATATTCTGAGCCCTTTTCTTCACTCTAGATATATAGTTCTAGATATATAATCCTTTCAGCAGTCCAAACCGTCTTTTGTAGTCTTCTGATCTCTGCTTTTGTAGCTGAGCCAAACCAGACAGTTATTGAAGTGCACAGGACGGATTCAATGACGGCTGAGTAGAACTGTGTGAGCAGCTCCTGTGGGAGGTTGAACTTTTTCAACTGGCGAAGAAAATACAACCTCTGATGGGTCTTTTTAACAATGGAGTCAATGTGAATGTCCCACTTCTGGTCCTGAGAGATGGTTGTGTACAGGAACCAGAGTGACTACTGTCACAGTGCTGTTCATGATGTTGAGGGGGGGAAGTGCAGGTGGGTTTCTCCTGAAGTCCACGATCATCTGCACTGTTGATCATCTCCACTGTTGAGCGTGTTCAGCTCCAGGTTGTTGCGACTGCACCAGACAGATGCTCGACCTCCCTTCTGTATGCAGACTCATCACCATCCTGGATGAGGCCGATGATTGTAGTGTCATCTGCAAATTTCAGGAGCTTGACAGTGGGGTCTGAAGAGGTGCAGTCGTTGGTGTAGAGGCTGAAGAGCAATGGGGAGAGAACGCATCCCTGAGGGGCTCCAGTGTTGGTGGTGTGTCTGTTGGACATGAAATCCCGAGTCTCACTAGCTGCTACCTGCCTGTCATAAAGCTGGTGATCAGACAGACGAAAAAATGAAGCATATCAAGAAAAGAACACTGTCCCCACTGTGAAACATGGAGCAGGCTCTGTTTTGTTCTGGGGCTGCTTTGCTGCATCTGGCACAGGGTGTCTTGAATCTGTGCAGAGTACAATGAAATCTCAAGACTATCAAGGGATTCTAAAGAGAAATGTGCTGGCCAGTGTCAGAAAGCTGGGTCTCAGTCGCAGGTCATGGGTCTTGCAACAGGACAATGACCCAAAACACACAGCTAAAAACACCCAAGAATGGCTAAGAGGAAAACATTGGACTATTCTAAAGTGGCCTTCTATGAGCCCTGACTCAATCCTATTGAGCATCTTTGGAAGGAGCTGAAACATGCTGTCTGGAAAAGGCACCCTTCAAACAACTGGAGCAGCTTGCTCATAAGGAGTGGGCCAAAACACCTGCAGAGAGGTGCAGAAGTCTCATTGACAGTTACAGGAATCGTTTGATTGCAGTGATTGCCTCAAAAGGTTGTGCAACAAACTATTAAGTTAGGGGTACCATCATTTTTGTCCAGACCTCTTCCATGAGTTCATTTTTTAAATAATTCCATTGAAGCATGGTTGAAAAGCAATGTCTGACTTTCATTGGTTATCATTCTTAGAATTCTTATTTATTATTACTTTTGTCAGATTAAAGTTATTTCTGTGACCATTGTGAGTTTTTCTTTCATTGACCGAAGGGTACCAACAATTTTGGTATCTGGTATCGCCTCTTTTATACACTTCCCTAACATTAAAATGATTGCACAAAGTATCAGGACTCTTAAATAGACAATCTGCCAGGTGCAGCATGTCCACACTGATAGCGCTTATGGTGCTGTTGCCTGGTAATCAAGAACAAAAAAAGGCTTCCATTTTTCTCCATCATAAAAAAGTTTCTGCCAATTCTAAACAAAATTTAAGTAACAATTAAATTAACATGTAGATTTAAACAAGAAACTGTATAGATAAATCATTACAGGAGTGTCTATAATGTTTTGCAGTAACATCCAGGAAAAGAGGTCAGAATCAGCAGCACCCAGCCATATCTCCATGAAGAGTGACTGGTCAATGAATCCTCCTCTACTATTTAAAGCTGAAGTCCCCTCATCTCTACAAAGGTAGGATATCCTCATTGTTAAAGTCACAGCTAAAAAATTTAAATCTGATATCTCCTTATCTCTATACAGGTACAGTAGCATCTCTTTATTTTTAGGGTCACAGCTAAAGGGAAATTTTAGCATAAAACAAACAAAAAATATATATTATTTAATACGGTATTAGGTGTAGTACAAATAATTTTTTGTGTACTATAACTTGATAATTAGGTTATAATCACTGCTAGATGTTACAGAGCAAGTGTGTATGTGTTTATAAATTATTAACAATGAGGTGTTATATGTGTAAATTATAATGCTATGGTAAAAATATAACACTGTAAGATTATTAGAAGTTGTCACATAGGGAGCTGATGCAGGATGCAAATCCAGACTATCATTTAATAAATTAAAATGAAAACATTATTCAATAAACAATAAGTTTAAACATTATTCAAAACATAAACACAAATCCCATACAGCAAGATAAAAATCTAACCCTGGCTGGGCTAGATACTTCAGGATTAATAGAAAAAGGAATTACCCGACATCAAGCAGGGTTCAGGAACGAGAGGCACCCGTGACCACATTACCAATTTTAGATGAATTATGGAAGACATAATACATATACATGTGCTTCATCATTCACACCAAAGTGTGTTGAACATGAAACTGCTGAAACTGTGTATTGCTCTAAAATAACTAGGCATCTCAGTGCATCTGATCAGACTGATAAAATTGCAGCATGCTGACTAGGACCCAACCATGCAAACAGCATATGGCGACACAGAATGCTTTAAGATTGAAAAAGGTATACTATTTAGCTTGTACATAGAAACCATCATTAGAAAGCTCAATCTTTCATTGATTCGATAATTGATCAGGACAGCAAATGCATACCCGAAATCAAGTAGAAAAATGCAATGGGTCGCAGATTGATGGTCAGCATGACCAAGATATGTAAACCAAAGACATCAGTGTCACCACAAACCACAAAGCTGTCTGTTTCCCACCACCACATCAGATTGCAAATGCTGGACAGTGAAAATCGCTGACAGAAAATAGATGTGTTAGAATTGGTGTTGGAGGAGGCTGTTGTGAATTCCCTGACAGCATAGAAAACCAATGTCGTAAATCGAATCAAACCAGATATGACGCTCAAAGCCAAGATCGTGTGTATGTATGTGTTTAATAATGATAATAAAGTAAGACAAGGATCTGGTCTGTTCTAGCTTTATATATGTGACATTTGGCTTTATATTTGATGTACAAAAAGCCTCAGAGCATGGATGGACAAGCTTAGGATCATCATATTAATACAGATCTGGCCATTAAGACCGCATGTTTCGAGAAAAGGTATCTTGCGCGCTTCCGCGGCAGCTCGCGAGAAGCTGTGAAAATGCTGTTTAAAATTAAATTATACAATTATATCAAGTAATTCAAAAAAAGATTGTAGTATAATCAAATTAACACAACAATACGACACAATGGCCATGTCAAAGCTTTTATTTTTCATGGCTTCTATGCCATTTGACTATAAATTTTGTTATATTTGTGTTCATTATTAAAGAACTTAAAAATTGTTTAAGTTTAATCAAATAAACAAAACACACGACAAATATATCATATATTATTAAATAATAAATATTTTATTTAATTTTATATATATCCTTAATCTGTTAAAATATTGGATTTGAATATGTGGCATTTTAATTCAAATCCAACATTTTAATGGTTTGTAATCTGTGCAGGGGCAACAACTTGCATGTTCTGTAATATTCCATTGTCGTTCATATTGCCGCTGTTTTAGAGCCATTTACTAAAGCATTCGCGAGTTATCAAGTTGATATACAGGTCAATCTGCATTTGAAAATTCAAAAGGAGCAAAATCAAACATAATCTCACTAAGTAAGTATGAATAATCATAGTGAAACCCAAACACAAACAGAAAAGACGAATAAAGGAATGTAAAAAACATTAACACTTTTACCGTGTTCAAATAAATAAAGAGTTACTGCATTATGTTTCAAGACATTCTTAATTTATATTTTTCTCCTAATTATATGTCCACAAATACTTTGACAACATACACATATCAACATACACTTATCAGCAATTATCAAGAATTGCATTTAATACGAATCTCACATATGAGACCTGTGCACAAACTCTCCATGCAGGGAACAACTGAACAACAGGTCTTCACTTCATAATACACCTGAATAAAAAGGAATATTTAGTCATATACACTGAATATATTTCACTGAAATATTACAGATTAAAACAAGGAAAGCAGATGTGGTGAGCTTCAGGTCATTGTGATGCGGACAAAAGGTCTAGGAACTGAAACTGAAATGTTTTTTGTTATTTTACATAATCTGAATATTTTCAATAAATTTGTTAATTACGCTCAAAGTATCAACTCCAAATATGAAGTCTGATTTAATTGGTACCATTAAACATTTTATTTGTTTCTACTTATGTTTATGTTTTGCTGATGAAATACATTTTAGGCAGAGATGTGTCAGAAACAAACTGTATTTGCGGCATACATTTTCCTTCTATCCAGTGTAAGTGCTCCATTCACTCCTGCAGGGAAACCCCTCCATTACAGGGTATTACTATCTTCATGGTTTACTCAAAGAATGGTGTTATTTGGATGGTGAGCAACATTGGATTTCTGCCAGACATATCATTTGTTGCTGAGGCCAAATACAGTGGAACCTCGGATTGTGAGTAATCCGGTTTGCGAGCGTCCTGCAAAACGAGCAAAGATTTTTATAAATTTTGACTTGATAAATGAGCGAGCCTTGATATACAAGTACCAAGTAGCATTGAGTATCATGTGGCACGCATGTGCTTCTTGTTTTGACATCAAGTGTCACATGATCACAACTGAGCCAATGGTCCTTCTTTCTCTCACACTGCGGAATTGTGGGTAATTGTCTCCCATGCTTGTTCTCAGTGCGTCACTCGTGTAATCAACATTGGTGTGCAGCTTTTACACAGCAGCCCCCTTTCTTCTCCTCCCCTCTCTCTGGCTCTGTCTGAAAGCTGGTGTGTGTGTGTGTGTGTGTGTGTGTGTGTGTGTGTGTGTGTGTGTGTGTGTGTGTGTGTGTGTGTGTGTGTGTGCATGCATGTGCTTGTGAGTGAGAGTCTCTATCTGTAACCTGGTGTTTGCGTGTGTGTGTGCTTGTGTGTGCGCAGGAAGAAAATTTTCCTACACAACAGCAACCCTTCTCTCCTCCCCCACTCTTCCTCCTCTCCTCTGTCTGGTCTCAATCACTACACCCATGATTCTTATCAAAGGTAAAAGTGCAGTTTTATATGAATATTTTTGGGTTGTGGAATTAATCATCAGAATTTCCATTATTTTCATTCACATCAAAGTGTGTTGAACATGAAACTGCTGAAACTGTGTTTTGCTCTAAAATAGACAATGGGGGGGAATTTGCTTTCATATACGAGTATTTTAATATACAATCATGCTTCTGCAACGAATTAGGCTCGCAATCCAAGGTTCCACTGTAAAAAGTTAAATTTCCACTGTTAAATTTCAGTCTCATCTTATCACCTGAATTTTTTCTAATCTCAGCTGTGACTGCATTTTACCCATCTTAAGGAGTTTTTTTTTTCTTGCAACCCTCCATACAAGCCACATTTGGGGAGAATGTGTGACATTGTGATCACATGTAAACAATAACCATTCTTTGTCATAAATTCCAGCAACAGCTTCAAAGTTGCTGTAGGTCCTTTATTCCCAGTAATCTTTTGACTATGCCTTGCCACCCATAGTTGATTGTTTTCTTCAGTTGCACTACCAGGGACTGAAACGCTCCTGGTTTTCATGCTAAACAAATCAATATGAGAATAGGATTAGCTTTTTCTCATTTCAAGTAATTTTTGTATGGGCATGTTTTGTATGTATCCTTTCTCTAATTAGTGATTTCTAACATGTTGGTGTTAAATCTTTTACTTGGATGTTAAAAGTTGCACAGAGTAAATACAGCTGGATGAAACAAAATGCAATTATTTTAAAGAGAATTTTACCCACTGTTATAATAATTACCACAAAAGTGATTCAGTTCACTGTAAACATAAAAATACAGTAGGTAGAAGAGGGGAATGTCTATTATCGCCACTCTCACCGCCGCGACTAAACAACAGCGACCAAAATAAATCTGTCGCATTTCAGACTAATTCATGAAATGACCGCCAGGTAGCGCAAAGTGACATTTTCCGTCGTCTCGGTTTTAAAATATAATTAAGTCATAAAGTCAAAACAATATGTTGTATCGAAGTAATACTACAGTAATGGTAATTTCCATATCTGTGTATTTTATACATCAGGCATGAAAAATCTGAACCAGAGTTATTGATAATTTCTGTACAATAATGAGTAAAAAAAAAAAACATTGAAGTTGAACATTAAAACAAGTTCACTAGCACTCAAAAAAGAGATTCTAAAAATGCTGTGTTGTTTCTGTAAACACATTGTTGGGTAGTTTATGCTGGGTCAAAAATTCTGGGTTATTTCAAGTACTTTAAACACATTGTTGGGTTGCTCATGTTGGGTCAAATGAGATGTACTGAGTCATTTACAAATGAACACCTGGTCGGGTTATTTTGACCCAACAACTGTTTTTTATTATTTATTATCTGGTTTCTCCAAACAGCAGCGTGCAAAATGTTCGAAATATTATTCTTATTGTGTTACACGTCAGTCTATAGTTATATAGTGCCACTCAGTGGTAAAAGCCAGCAAACGCATACCATCGCTGTGGGGTGCGGCGACAAAACTAGAATACTGCTCGTCACACATCTGTAACGTACACTTCCTTTCTTAAGCATTTATCATAGTCTATAGACTAACTCTTAAGATTTAAACAATAAACAAGGCATTAGTGTGTTGATGTCTATAGCTAGATGTTTCAATGAGAATTCAGTGCTATAACAAGGACTCAAGCACAGCTGGCCAATGAGCATGCAGCCTTGTAAAGCCTGCCAACATTGGAGATACAGAAACATGATTTATATGCTGGTCTGAATTCGGGACGGATCTCTTGTATTTTTTTAAGCGGCTTACCACACGATAAGGCTTCACCTATGCCTGCACACAACCAGCACATGTACTGACCTCAGATGCCAGGAATGTTACCACTGCTGGTCACAGGGTCTGTGTGCACTGCAAATCAGTTTATGGTAAGCAGCCATAAATACCATGGAAATGCCAGGTATGCAATGTTCACTTGTGTCTTGAGTTAAACAAGAACTGCTTTTCAAGAGAGGCACAAAGATGTATGACTGTGTATAGGGTGTAAAATTGGGCTTTTACAAACTGAACACCCATTCTTCATAGTGCACTGTTCCTGTTCCCACTGTTTTACCCTGAATGTCTGTTTGCACGGCCATATTTACAGTATGCCAGAAATGTGCCTTTTGGGTATAAGATCATCTGTGTCACTCTTCCCTCAATCCTGAACATTTACTTTGCACTAGGTGAAAGAGGTGACATTTATATGTTTATAAGTAAGAAGAATACACAAATGTCAGGACATGTCAGAACTACTTCAGGGCCCATAAACCTGCAGACCCCTAAATAAAGAGTGAGGGCCAAGCTCACTCATTTTGTCACGGTACGCCAGGTCATGCCCACGTCACGAACCAAGCCTTGATCACCCAAGAATCCGTTCCACGCTCCAGTTCACTGCATCTGTTTTACCGCCTCATTCACCGGCTTGAGCACACCTGTTTCTCATCCATTAATCATTTCCTCTCTAAAAAGTCTGAATGTTTGAGTAAGCAATCAGAACTTAAAATCAGACAACTTTAAAGCATTCAAAGTGCTTTAAATGTTTGTCCTTAATAGCTACAACATTTTTTCCACAGTGTTCAACAGAAGGCAAAAGATGGAACAGAAAATCTCATTATCACAGATACAGAGTAAGTTCAAAAACATTAATGTGACACTGTGCCAGTATTAGATTATAGAAAGCATACAATAGAATAAAGCCTCAGATGTTCAGATTCTCCTCAGATCATAAAGAAATGTCTGAGGAGAAAAAAAAAGTAATTAGACTTCAGTCTAACCATATCTTTCTGCTTCACCATCTCACAGGCATGATCCAAACTTTGCTGCTGTAAATAGATTCCAAAAAAAGTTCAAATTACATCTAAAGAACTTGTTTCAGTTTTTAAATGTAAAGATAAACCCAGGGAACCAAACACTCCTTAATGAAATCAACTCAGAGCTCTACCTCACACAGGGAGACAGTGGAGAAGTGAATAATGAACATGAGGTGAGACAGATTGAGGCAGCATCCACAAAAACAACAACAGAGGAAACACCAATCAAATGCAATGACATCTTTAAGCCCATATTTACACAAGACAAACCCATCAGAACTGTGCTGACAAAGGGAGTTGGTGGCATCGGAAAAACTGTCTCTGTGCAGAAATTCATCCTGGACTGGGCTGAAGGGAAAGCAAATCAGGACATCCACCTCATATTTCCACTTCCTTTTAGAGAGCTGAATTTAATGAAGGACCAGAAACTGAGTCTGATGGAGCTCCTTAATGTCTGTTTTAAGGAAATAAAAGAAATAGAAATGTCCAGTTTAGCAAACGTTCTGTTCATTTTTGACGGATTGGGTGAGTGTTGTTTTTCTCTAGATTTTCAGGACACAGTGAGAGTGTGTGATGTAACTGAATCAGTATCAGTGCCTGTGCTGCTGATAAACCTGATCAAAGGGAATCTGCTTCCCTCTGCTCTCATCTGGATCACCTCCCGACCTGCAGCAGCTGATCAAATCCCCTCTGAGTGTGTCCATCGAGTCACAGAGGTACGAGGGTTCAATGACCCACAGAAGGAGGAGTACTTCAGGAAGAGGATCAGTGATCAGAGCCTGGCCAATAACATCATCACACACCTGAAGTCATTAAGAAGCCTCTACATCATGTGTCACATCCCAGTCTTCTGCTGGATCTCAGCCGCTGTTCTAGAGAGAATGTTGGGTGAAGCAGAGAGTGGAGAGATCCCCAAGACTCTGACTGAAATGTACACACACTTCCTCATCATTCAGATAACCATCATGAGAGAAAAGTACTCAAAGAAGCAGGAGAGTGATGAAGAAATGCTTCTTAAACTGGGACAACTTGCTTTTGAGCAGCTGAAGAAAGGAAACCTGATCTTCTATGAGGAAGACCTGAGAGAGTGTGGCATTGATGTGAGAGAAGCAGCAGTGTACTCGGGTGTGTGTACGCAGATCTTCAGAGAGGAGTTTGGACTTCACCAGAGTAAAGTGTACTGCTTTGTTCATCTGAGTGTTCAGGAACACCTCGCAGCTCTGTATGTGCACCTGATGTTCATGAAGGAAAAGAGAAATGTTCTTGAGCAATGTCAGTACTATGAGTTAGGGGAAGTTATGGAAATCTCAAATATACACAAGTGTGCTGTAGATCAGGCTTTAGAAAGTCAGACTGGACATCTGGATCTTTTCCTTCGCTTTCTTCTGGGTCTCTCACTGGAGTCCAATCAGACTCTCTTACGAGACTTAATACCACAGACAGGAAGAAGCTTCCAGAGCACAGAGGAAACAGTTCGGTACATTAAGAAGATGATCAGTAAAGATCTTCCTACAGAGAAATCCATCAATCTGTTCCACTGTCTGAATGAACTGGGTGATAATTCTCTAGTGGTGGAAATCCAACATTACCTGAAATCTGGAATACAAAAGAAATTGTCTTCTTCACAGTGGTCTGCTCTAGTGTTTGTGATACTGACATCAGCACAGGAGCTGGAAGAGTTTGATTTGAATAGATATACCAGTAAAAGTAACATAAGAGAATCTGTCCTTCTAAAGCTGATGCCTGTGATTGCAGCATCCAAAAAAGCAATGTAAGTAAAGCTTAATATAACTCTTCTCTTGTTACAGGCTTTAGAAGGGTCAAATGAAAGAACATTTAATAAATATTACAATTTGAGTTCTTTATGTTGACTTTGGTGGCGGTTTGAAGTAAGTGAATGGTGAGGACTCCATGACGCCATCTGGCGTCAAAGTGACCACATGGCTTTTGTGAGCAATGACCAAAAGTTTTGAGAATGACACAAATATTACTTTTCACAAAGTATTCTGCCTCAGTGTTTTTAGATCCTTTTTTTTTTCAGATGTTACTATTGTATAATGAAGTATAATTACAAGCATGTCATAAGTCTTGAAGGCTTTTATAGACAATTACATCAAGTTTCTGCTAAAAGTCAGTATTCACAAATGACCCTTCCTTTTCAAGACCTTTACAAATTCTCAAAATTTCAATGTTTTATCAGCCAAGCTTTTTTGTACATCTATTTTAATAGTCCCTGGACGGTTTACAACAGAAGCATAAAAAAGTTTTCATACTATTCCCATTTCTCCAAACATGAGGGCAAAGTGAAAGCTTTAATGAATTGTTTGATTATTTGCACTAGTGTTTTTTTTTTCATGGAGTATTTTATTTCCTTCAGTATCAGGTGTGATTCATTTAAAGTAAAAAGTTGGTCAGCTCTGGACTCAGTGCTCAGCTTAGAAACTTCCAATCTGCAAGAACTACATCTGAATGTAAAAACAATGGATCTTTCCTGGAATAGAATAATAAACATGAATCGTCTCTTTCCTCTACTGCAAAATCCTTACTGTAAAGTGGAGAATCTGAGGTAAGATTATCTCTTTTGTACATGGTTTGTAGCCATGTACTGTACATAGCAGACTAATTCAGTAGAGTTTACCTTCTCCAAAACATATACCATGCTATGTTGTTTTCCTTGCCACTCATACATTTTAATAAGAGAATAAAATATGATAAAATGTATTTAATTCGTGTTTACACTGGTGCATGCTGTCAAAGTGGATTCATCTTTTAAAACAACACTAATACAGGGTTATTTTAAAACTGTAATACACTAAGAAAACATGATGGCTGTGCCTGTACACCTCATCACAGCAATTAGAGTTGGTCTTGTTTATTTTTATTAGTGAAAATTGGAAAGCTTGTGTTGTAATTTGTGTGTGACAAAATGTATTTAATAAAAATCTGTTAAAGCCATTATTTTAATTAAATTATAATAATTATTTCTCCATCCAACCAAAAATAAAATTATATAAAAATCATTATATGATAAACTGACAGTTACAATGTTTCTTTGAATGAGAAACATGACATGCACATCTTCACAAGTAAACAAAAATAGAAACTTGTTGAAGAGTGTGCCCTTGTGTCTTTGCAGGTTGTGTGATTGTGGTATCTCAGATAAAGACTGTGAGCTTCTGGCTTCAGCTCTGATATCGAACCTCTCACATCTAAGAGAACTGGATCTGTCTGAGAATAACCTACGAGACCCAAGAATGAAGCATCTCTCCCATGTACTGAAGCATCCTCAATGTAAACTGGAGAAACTGACGTAAGTTCATCTCTCTGAGAGTCACATGACCTGCTCCTCAGTAAGACACATTCTCTAATAGTGAGACTGAAGCAGAAGGTTTAGGTTCATCATCAATATTATGTAGAGGAAGATTGCTTCTTTTTACTAGGCAGTCTCAGTCAGATGTCCATATGTGAGAAGCTATGGTCCAAAAGTACAAAAACATGGCTTGACTGAAAGGTAATTGAAATGACTTCGAATGACCTTTGAAAGGTGGGAGCTGTGAGATGAACTGTGAACCTATTGTGCCTATATGTCAGTGTAGAATCAACTACAACATATGTTTTAGTAGTTTAGTGCAATAGGTTGGACTTAGCCATGGATTTCGTACCTTTTAAGGCATACTATTTAGTCATTTAATGCAAAGGGTTGGATTTTGATTATGAATTTTATGAATAGGCACAAAATACCTACAACTCTACTAAAAACTCACTTATGTTTTTTAGTCAGCAACTACATTTCAGAATTTTAGGATTGGTCATAACTTTTTTTGTTGCCTGTCATTTCTCCATAAAATTGACAAGCTGTCATGAACTCTAAAGATCTTTCTCAAGCTCATATAAATTCAGGATCAAATTTATAAAAGTTAGAAAGCCTTTAAGTCTTCATTCAAGATAAAATCCTGTTGATGAACGGTGTCTCTCTACAGGTTGCGTGATTGTGACATCTCAGACGAATGCTGTGCTGCCCTGACTTCCGCTCTGAGTACAAACGTCACACACCTGAGAGAACTTGATTTGTCTAAGAATAAACTAAGGGACTTAGGAGTGAAGTATCTCTCTGCTGTACTGGAAAACCCTCATTGTAAACTGGAGATACTGAGGTAAGATTATTTCCTAGAGAGTCACCTGCTCCTCAATAAGAACTTCTTTAATGGTCAGATTGAAATTACTTTAAAATGTACTATATCTAGATGGTTCAGGGATTCCCTTTTTTTCTTCCAGTTTCTTTGAAAGATAACCTAAGTAAATAGAAAATTCAGTTTGCAAATGTAGATTTTATTTTTTAAATAAGGCTGCCAAACCTTCGCTGCTGTAAGATGTAAGATTGTTGTGCTGAGATTAGAAGCTTACACTATAAAAAATAAAACTGTGCTGTAGTCAATTTTTTGGTGAAACATTTTTACACTATTGAGTAAAAATATTGAGTAAATATAAAAGTTGCAAAAATCATATAAATATACTTTATGAATTGAGTACACCTGAATAACTACATTTAGTACAATGATGTACAAAATCGAGTAAATGTAATGAAAATCAGAAGTAAATGCAATGGTTACCCCAAGTGAAAATGAGTTAAATAATTGAGTAGATATCATTGAAATGCAAGGAAGAAACTGAAAATTAGACTATTATTAATATGTTACACTTACTTACTTTTTGAACTATATTAACCCTTTTCTCAAGGAGTATTTTAATTCAGGTCAATGTATCTACCCTGCAAAAAAACAGCATAGATGAGCCTAGCTGTACCATTATACCAGCATATGTTGTGTTTTGGTGCTGGTATGCGGGTGACCAGCAAACATTTTGCTGGTGTGTTGGTGCTGGTATGCTGGTCACTTTACTGATGCTGGTCCACAGCATACCAGCATACATTTTGTATGTATTACAGTGCCATGATACTATGCTGTTCACCACCCCATCTAATGTTGGTATGGTATAAAAGTCAGAATACATGGAAGATTGTCATCCAATATGTAAAATATAAAACAACAACAAAATCAGTATAAAATCAGCTTTATTGGCCAACACAAACAATATTAACATTGTGTGAAGTAGTAATGTGTAACAATATATACAATATGCACATTTGTAGCAATATGATAATTTAACAATGAACAGCAAATACACACGTGGACAAAATTGTTGGTACCCTTCGGTCAATGAAAGAAAAACTCACAATGGTCACATAAATAACTTTAATCTGACAAAAGTAATAATAAATAAGAATTCTATGAATGTTAACCAGTGAAAGTCAGACATTGCTTTTCAACCATGCTTTAAAGGAATTATTAAAAAAATGAACTCATGGAACAGGCCTGGACAAAAATGATGGTACCCCTAACTTAATAGTTTGTTGCACAACCTTTTGAGGCAATCACTGCAATCAAACGATTCCTGTAACTGTCAATGAGACTTCTGCACCTCTCTGCAGGTATTTTGGCCTCCTCACTCCTCATGAGCAAGCTGCTCCAGTTGTTTCCGGTTTGAAGGGTGCCTTTTCCAGACAGCATGTTTCAGCTCCTTCCAAAGATGCTCAATAGGATTGAGGTCAGGGCTCATAGAAGGCCACTTTAGAATAGTCCAATGTTTTCCTCTTAGCCATTCTTGGGTGTTTTTAGCTGTGTGTTTTGGGTCATTGTCCTGTTGCAAGACCCATGACCTGCGACTGAGACCCAGCTTTCTGACACTGGCCAGAACATTTCTCTCTAGAATCCCTTGATAGTCTTGAGATTTCATTGTACCCTGCACAGATTCAAGACACCCTGTGCCAGATGCAGCAAAGCAGCCCCAGGACATAACAGAGCCTCCTCCATGTTTCACAGTAGGGACAGTGTTCTTTTCTTCAGTTCTTTCCGTCTGTGAACATAGAGCTGATGTGCCTTGGCAAAAAGTTCCATTTTTGTCTCATCTGTCCATAGCATGAAATTGACCTTGGATCTCTTTAGAAGTCTTTCTGGGCTCTTTTTTTTACCATTCAGATTATCCGTCTCTTTGATTTGTCATTAATTTTCCTCCTGCGGCCACGTCCAGGGAGGTTGGCTACAGTCCCATGGGTCTTAAATTTCTGAATAATATGTGCAACTGTAGTCACAGGAACATCTAGCTGCTTGGAAATGGTCTTATAGCCTTTACCTTTAACATGCTTGTCTATAATTTTCTTTCGAATCTCCTGAGGCAAYTCTTTCCTTCGCTTCCTCTGGTCCATGTTGAGTGTGGTACATACCAGGTCATCAAACAACACAGTGACTACCTGGAGCCCTATATATAGGCCCACTGACTGATTACAAGATTGTAGACACCTGTGATGCTAATTAGTGGACACACCTTGAATTAAGATGTCCCTTTGGTCACATTATTTTCAGTATTTTCTGTGCGTACCATCATTTTTGTCCAGGCCTGTTCCATGAGTTTATTTTTTTAATAATTGTGTTGAAGCATGGTTGAAAAGCAATGTCTGGCTTTCATTGGTTAACATTCATAGAATTTTTTTTAATTATTACTTTTGTCAGATTAAAGTTATTTATGTGACCATTGTGAGTTTTTCTTTCATTGACCGAAGGGTACCAACAATTTTGTCCACGTGTGTACGTTTTGATAAAAAAAAAATTAAAAAAAAATGAGACCAACCTCTCAGGGACACTTTCACTCAGTTACTTTCACACCACAGGAGTGTAAATGAGTGAGCTTGGCCCTCACTCTTTATTTAGGGGTCTGCAGGTTTATGGGCCCTGAAGTAGTTCTGACATGTCCTGACATTTGTGTATTTTTCTTACTTATAAACATATAAATGTCACCTCTTTCACCTCTTCTCTTAATCCTGGTCAAAGTAAATGTTCCAAAACACTTGTAAACCAAATCATCATTTTCCCATAAGAAATAATGAAAACTCTAATTATTCGTTCCATAGCCCATAAAAATAAATACATAATGGCGCTGTGTGTGTGTGTGTGTGTGTGTGTGTGTGTGTGGAATTAGCCCCTTCCCTCGCCTCGTTATACACAGTAACACTCCTCCTCCCTCTCCCCACCTCGCCTTTTAAGTTTCACAACAAACACACACACAATGGAAACACCGTTTTAATGGGGAAAAAAGAAATCTTTCTGACACTGACATGAGCGCATACTAACTGAATCACTGCAGTAAAGTAAAAAAAACAAAAAACAAATGAACCAGCACCTTACCTTTGAAAAGCAAAGGGACGAGTAGAGTTTCTGTGTGTTTGCGAAGCCGTGGAGGAGGGGGTGAAAAGGTGAGAGTGTGTCGGTGTCAAATTACGCGCACACACACACACACACACACACGCATAGGAGACGCTGAAACAGAGAGGGCGATGTTGATTATACTAGTAAGAGACGAGCAATAAGACAGCAGGGGAGACGATTACCCACAATTCCGCAGTGCAAGAGTGATGATCAGTGTCAAAATAAAAGGCGCATGCGTGATACATGATATTCGGCACTTGTAAAGAAGGCTGTTTTGTGAACTCTTTATTCTAGGTAAGTTTTTATAAAAATGTTTGTTATCTTAGAGGTATTTTAGACCGTTATGTACGTGAGGCCAGTGTGCTTCCTCTTAATCATACTGAGGCACCCTGACATTACTGAGGTGAGCTTAGCTAAAGTTAGGCTTCATATGTTACTGCACTATACAGCAGTAGGCTAACTGTTAATAACCGTATGTATTTTATTTCTCTACATATAATAATGAATCCAACTTTAAAACAAAACAATAGATTAATATTAAAAGGGAAAAATATCTTTGTTAAAGTAAATGTAAAAAGTATTTTAAGTAGTGAAATAAAACAATTTGGATTTATTACTCAACATAGTCACACAATAAGTTACAACTGCCAGTGAATTTCCTGACAGTGTTGATATCTGACGGTGTTGACAAAATTCCACATTTTGCTAGCCGACTTTTTAATTTATTGCGAGAGCCAGTGTGTTTTTCCATCATCTGCTAGATACATATTGAATGTGCATTTAAAAATAAAATGCATTTATTTTACCAAAACTGTATGTAATATAACAGATGTAATATAATTTAGGAAATACAGTCATGTTCTGGTTGTCTTCTTGTCATCTTTAAAATATAATAAAGAAATTATCAAACTCACAGGAACCTGACCAGTGGAACAGGTTATAGGACAAATAGGGAATCATGAACGAGTTCAGGGACTTTTAGTTGACCACAACAATGCCTGACTTTATAATTTAAAAAAAAAGAATGTCTGATAGTGTTAACAGAAACTCAGGACACATTTAGCAAATTAAAAATTAGAGTTAAAAATCAAGTGATTAATTAATTTATGTGTACTTATTTTACTTAGCACACAAGTGATTTTTGAAAATATATTTTAATCTTTTTTTTTTGCTATTTAAAACTGAACCCTTTGTCTGGACAAGGGCAACATCAACCCCAAAGTAACTGGCTGTCTCAGAGGCGCTGTGAAACAACTGGTGAAGGTGTGGTCAATGATGGAAAAGGACTGCATGGGAGCTAAAGATCACTGGTGGAAAGTGAGAAGTCAGCGCAGCCAGGAGAAGAACAGGAAGGGAGTTACAGGACTTCCTGCATCGAAACATGTTGCAGAACTTTCCATCGCTCAGCCGCATGCAGCACCTTCGCTTCTCCTGGTTCCAATTTCAGTGAAAGGGAAGGAGGTGTATGTGGTGATTGATACTGGGAGCATGTACACTCTCATACAGGAGAGCCTATGGTGACTGCTGGGTGATCAGGATGCCAGCGACGATGCTTGCTCTCCCCAGAAGTTCGTCATGGCAAAACGCAAAGCACCATCCACTACCAATGGCACGGACATTCTTTTCACCTCCAAACCTACATCATGAGTGACTCTCACCTGGCTTTCCCCATAATAGCAGGACTCGAGGCATAAAGAGCCACGGGAGCCATCTTGGAGATTGCTCAAGGAAGGTATGGCTGGAGGACACCAGGGGGCTTCACTCACCATCCGTTCCTGCCTTTCCCAATCAACTTTGACGCACACTTTCGACTGGGCAAACAGATTTGGCCTGTGCCGCACCCACTCTCCTCCGCCCAGCAAAACTTGTCTGCTAAGCTAGCGCCCACGTGGGAGGGTCCAGCTGAAATTAAGAATAAAAAGGGGCTGATAAATTACACCGTGTTTTGGGGTAACCCACAAAGACCCAATGTAGTTAATGTGGCAAATTTAAAGTGCCAGTACGGACACTCTTCTCCGACGCCAGAAGGTGGGTCTATGTAGCACAGCCACATAAAGGGCATTTTATAGGGGGAAAAACAGCATAAGCTTGTAAAGGAAGAGCAGCTGTGCCTCATAAGTGTCCTTTAGGGGTTGTATTACTCCATACAATAGGTTGTGGTCCCGAACGGTACTCTTGCTAGAATTCGCAGATGGGTAGCGAGAGTTCAGCAGTGACGTAGGAGGTCACCTGGTACTTTTCCCTTGTGGATTAATCTTGCTGGACTCAATTCGATTTCGAATTCAAATTCAATTCGCTCTCGTTCCGTTTTCTCGTGCTCCCGGATTGAACATCTTTTGCCAGTGAGACCGAGTCATCTCTTCCAGCCACCATCACACACAAACAATAAACAGACAAAATAGACTCCGGACATTCATACATACACTCACATTATTTATATTTTGTTTATACTGTTTTTTTGGTGCACCTGCTTTGTTTGTTGGTTGGTTTATTCACTTAATACATTTTGGGTTGTTCTTGAACTGTTGCGTCGCGTCTTTCCTTGTTCCGTTACGCTTACGCAATACCAAGCACATTATTGTGCTTACATTGATGCATTGAAATCGGTGAGGCCGACTAATTTCTCCCACACGCCAACACGAACACACATACAATATATGGGATAATAGACTTTTATACATTCATTTACACACTGAAAATATAATATATAATTTTAAATATAGGTATCTGGTGCACTGCAGTGTCTATTTTTGTACAATACACATGAGTTACTTCCGTGATTGAACCAGAAGTAGAACCGCGGTCTGTTCATATCTGCAATTCGTAAGTCGGGGAGTACCAGCACAAATAGTTTTTTGGGGGGGTAAAGTGTGAAGCAGAAAAATATTGTCAAAACATTTGTAAAGACCTACTGTTACTCAGTCCACAATAAACAATCTATCTACCACCTGCCTAAAATTGAGGTGTCCTGCTAAGATCACGCCAAGAGTACTGCGTGTAATACTGAGGTAGAGAGGTGAAAGATATGCCACTGAAAAATAAACCTCCAGAAATCTCTTTGGTCACTAAAGGCTCTGTTTATTTGTCCATTTAACAATCTGAACAATAATGGTGTTAAAGGAATAAGTTTATGTGGGAAACTTCTCCTCTATGTCAAAAAATACAAAATATCGATGAAAAACATTTTAATCTTACACTAATCATGTCGTTATTTACAACCTGAAATATCACATGTTATCAAAACATGTTCACAAACTAAGAAATTGGAAAATGTGTCATTGTGTCTTTCTACAGGTTGTGTGGTTGTGGTGTCTCATATGAAGGCTGTGCTGCTCTGACTTCAGCTCTGAGATCAAATCCCTCACACCTGAGAGAACTGGATCTGTCAGCAAATAAAATAGGAAACTCAGGAAAGAAGTTGCTCTCCATTCTTAAGGATGAAAAATGTTACAATCTACAGCTGCTGACTAAAAAAAATTATGTATTTTTTCCATAGCATGCACTATACAGATTTCAGTAGACTCTAGAGTGATGTATCGATCTTTGCTTTGTCTTTAGTTAATTTCCATAATGTGTCTCTGTTGTATTTACCTGTTTTCAGTTACCTTCTGTTTAGGTTATATATAGTGCCTTGCAAAAGTATTCATACCCTGTAAAGTTTTCCACATTTTGTCATATTAAAACCACAAACACAAATTTATTAAATTAGGATTTTATATGATAGACCAACACAAAATTGCACATAATTGTGAAGTGGAAGGAAAATTAT
>QMIH01001325.1:16996-56356 GCA_003987875.1 Clarias batrachus | reverse complement strand
AAAATCATAAATATTAGGCAAAAAATTCAGGCTTTGAAATCAGACAATTTAAATAATTCAGATGATCTAACCACATCACATCAGAACTTAGAACACTTTACTCCCCTTGAAGCGAGGGAACTAATTTCACTCATCTCTTCTTCAAAATCGTCAACCTGTATATTAGATCCTATACCGACACATTTTCTCAAACAGATAGTACCAGCAATAATAGAACCCCTGTTGAAAGTAATTAACTGTTCACTCAGTAGTGGGTATGTCCCCAAATCCTTTAAATTAGCCGTTATTAAACCGCTAATCAAGAAACCTGACCTTGACCCCTGTCAGCTTTCTAATTACAGGCCAATATCAAACCTTCCGTTTATCTCCAAGATTTTGGAAAAGGTAGTATCACAGCAGTTATGTTCACATCTACACAGAAATAGCATAAATGAACTGTATCAGTCAGGATTTAGGCCTCATCACAGCACAGAGACAGCACTTGTTAAAGTAGTAAACGACCTCCTACACTGAAAAAAAGGACTTGTAAGATTTACTTGATAAAATCCTCGTAACAATTTGCATGTGTAAATTTTAAGTAAATTTTATTGCTCCAATATTAAGTACGCTGCACATAATCAGAATAAATGACGTATAATCTAGTGTAGTCATCGAGTGTATTTTATTTCACAATTTTAAGTTGCTTGTATTACCGTTTCTTTATTCAAAATCTAAATTATTTTTTTATGAGATAAACAACTGTTTGATAATTATCGTGGACTTAATTTCAAAGGATTGTCTACAGAGTCACTGTGAGCCTGATCAGGAGAAAGAGCTTACTGAAAATGTATGAATGAATAATTGGTGATGAGGATGTAAGAGGTCAGGTCCCCCCACATCCACTCAAGAGTCTTCTTAACCAAAGGAAGAATATTTCTGTTTAGGACAAGGATGTGATTGTCATTTAATGAAAGTTTAATTGCACGCTTTGTGTGTTTTCTAGGTGTGTAGTCCATTCCAGTAGAAGAGATCAGACTTTCCAGGACTACTAATACTCAAAGATGAACACTCCTGATATGGACACAGATAACGTGCCCCTCCCTCAAAAAAACAGTAACGTATGGCACATAGTTAGATTACATTAGTCATTAAACATCCATATTTAAATTATTTAACTGTCATAACTTATCATGAAAATAGATTGTTGATTATATGTATAATTTAGTACTTATTAAATAAACAAGTTTTTTAGAACCTGTAAATAATGTATATAAATCACCAAATAACTGTCTGTAATGTTTTGCAGTAAACTCCAAGAACAGAGATCAGAATCAGCAGCACCCAGCTCTATCTCTGTGAAGAGCGATCAGTCTATGGATCCTCCTATGAAGTTTAAAGACGCAGACTACTCACTTCTACAGGAGTAAGTAACTATAGTGTGTGTTTTTTTGTGTGTGTGAGTGCGTGCACATGCCCTGTGATAGTTTGGCACGTCGTTAAGCGTGTGTGTGTGTGGGGGGGGGCGGTGGATCCTGTCTCGTTCCCCTAGTCTCCTGAGACAGTCTCCAGACCCCCATGTGACCCCATACAGGAGAAAAGCGATAAAGAAGATGAATGAAGGACTATATGAACACAAGCAATACCCTTTTTCCCCTGAACCTGGTATTATAGCATGTTATTATGTAATTCCTACCCTTAATACAGAGAAGGAATGAAACATGGTTTCATAAATTCAGAAAGCATATAGGAATGGATTGAAATATTTGCAGACAAACCGATATTAAAAGCAAGCTTCTGCCTCATAGCTCCAAATTGGAAACATCATTACTTAAAAAATTTTATGTAATTGATTACCTCAAATATTTTGATTTTTGCCAACTTAATCGGGTTTACAGTGTGACAGATTTAGTTATGTAGAGTCAGGTCCAATCCATTTTGGAACAAAGATAAGTTTTTTTGGAATTTGGCCTCTGTACACCACCACATTGAATTTGAAATGAAACAAAAGGGGAATTAACACTTTCAGCTTTAAGTCAGTTGTTTGAAAAACAAGTGGCGTTAACCATTCAGGAATTACAGCCATTTTCATACACACACTACATCTTTTGGGAGAACAAATGGAACAAATGGCTGACAAGCAGTTGCATGGCCAGGTGTGGCCTGTTCTTCATTACTTCATTACAAGTCAAACAGATAAAAGGCCTGGAGGATGTTGTGAGTGTTACATTTGCATTTGGTATCTGTTTAATCAAACTCTCAACATGTGGTCCAAAGAGGTGTCTATGCAAGTAAAGGTGGCCATCATTAGGCTGAAAAACCATCACTAAATGAATCCATCAGAGATAGAAAAAACGTTGGGAGTGGCAAATACAACAGTTTGAAACATTCTTAAAAATAATTAACTGGTAAGCGCAGCAACGGCAAAAGGCCTGGAAGTCCATGTAGTCCATGTTGAAGAAGACCCAGTGATAATAACCTTCAGGAGGTAGGTGTGTCATCGTCGACAGTCAAAACACGGCGTTATGAAGTAAATAAAGATGCTTCACAACAATGTGCAAACAACTGCTAACGCTCATGAACAGAAAGGCCAGATTAGACTTTGCCAGTATAGCAAAATTAACTTGTACCGAGTCACTGTTTTTTATTGGTGACCTGACTGCTAATAAAAGTAAAACTTAAGGCAGTCAAATCGCATACAGTAAAAACTAAGAATTTTACAAGTATTGATGGAAATCCTTATATTTGTAACCAGAAGAGGTTGTTCCATTATTATTTATCCCCCAGATGGGAGGATAATGTGTACGTGTTTGAAAAATGGCTGAGTGCCACAAATTTGTCAAACCCCACAAATTAAAGCTGTCTCGACTTTACTCAAATTTTAACATCAACACCATTTGCCACCCAGTGTGGCCTTATTTGTTTGTTCTGAAAAAAGAATGCAACTTCCAGTTCTGGATGCATACAGTACGTCCATGTTCATTACCACACCATATCACTAGTCTTTCTTAATGTGTTAAGAAAGCAATGGTATGGCGACATTAAAAAGGTCCTGACATTTTTAGGCTAGAGGTAAACATGGTAAATTTTCTGGTGTTAGAGCTCGCTACTTCTAAAGCAAATCACATAATTAACAAATTTACAACTAAAATGTACCATCAGCAGCAGCAAATGTAAATCACCAGTCATCTTTGAACCCAAGTATCAATCAACATGGATGCGTTACTATATCAGTAAATTGGGGGTAAAGATCCTGACCGTAAAACTTGAATTTAATAAACTTTCTGTGCATTTACCTATAAAGGGGTGGAGAATTCTTGACCATGGTATATGATTAATATGTCTCTACAGATATATTCACTATAGATACAATACCTACCCCACTGGATGCCCCCCTTTCAAGACATGAAATGAATTTATAGCCTTTGGGTACTGCAATGAACTTTCATGTCCTGCTGTATGCATCAGAACTCCAGCAGCATTTTTAATTTTTCAATATTTAAATATATAAAAAAAAAATCAAATAAAACAATTGAGTGGTTAGAGAAAGTGAACCATTGAGGGGGGAAATGCTTGATTCATTTAAATGTTGGCAGAGTTTGATTAAATGTTGGAAACATCATTACAGATTCACATGTTACTTGAGAAAAGAAAATACAATGAAATATATACAGTATATCCTTTTCAGCCAAAACGGTAATAATAAACATTTTGAAACTGACAACTTTAAAGCATGCAACATCTGAGTAAGGCATTCTTTACTTTTTCAGTTATGTTTAAGGTCCGTGGAATCATTGTAGCTTACTCAGTTGAGTCAATTTAATTCCTTCTCACATTGTATGAAGTGCCGTGGCTTCTCTCCTGTGTGAATGCACTGGTGTCGTTTGAGAGCAGTATGATAAGCAAAACTCGTTCCGCACTGTACGCACTGATATGGCTTCTCTCCTGTGTGAATGTTCTGGTGTCGCTGAAGATTCCTCTGGTTAGTGTAACTCTTTCCACACTGTAAACAGTGATATGGCTTCTCTCCTGTGTGAATGTGCTGATGTTGTATGAGATTACGGCGTTGAATAAAACTCCTTTCGCACCACAAGCAGTGATGCGGCTTCTCTCCTGTGTGAATGCGCAGGTGTCGTTTGAGAGCAGTCTGATAAGTGAAACTCTTCGCACACTGTGAGCACTGATATGGCTTCTCACCCGTGTGAATGTGCTGGTGCTGTTGGAGAGTAAACCTCTGAGTAAAACTCTTCCCACAATGTGAGCAGTGATACGGCTTCTCTCCTGTATGAAGGCGCTGGTGCTGTTGTAGAGCGCTCTGTCCACTAAAGCTCTTTCCACAATCTGAGCAACGATATGACCTCCCATCTGTGTGAATACGCTGGTGATCCATCAGAGCACTCAGATGAAAAAAACTCTTAACACACAGTGAACAGCGATATGTCCTCTCCGGTTTCTGTAAGCACTGGTGCTTTCGGAAGGCAGCTGGATAAGTAAAGCTCTTTCTACACTGCGAGCAGTGATACGGTTTCTCTTCTGTGTGAATGATCTGGTGTTTGTGGAGATTTCGCTTTTGATTAAAACTCTTTCCACATTGCGAGCAGTGATGTGGTTTTACTCCTGCTTGACTGCACTGGTGTGTTTTCAGGGCATCTTGATGGCCAAGATTCTTTCCACAGGATGTGCAGTGGTGACTTTCCTTCTGTACATCATTGTGAGAAGCATCAGAACTGAGAATATCACTCGTACCCGTGTCTTTAGAAAGGATTTGAAAGTGGCATCTATCGATGTGTTTGTCTAGGTGAATTTGAGATGTATAGGAAAGAGGACAAATGGCACAGGAAAAGACTTGCCACACAGCGCTGTGTACATCTAGAGAAATGAAGGAACAAAAATATTATATACATTATAATACCATATCACTGCAAAACATCAAGTAAGGGATAATCTACTAAACCCAAAATTAAACTGCCCTTGAACCATTTGCCACTATGTTTGTTCTTTTATGATGCAACACACTTGCTTAATTAAAAAGTACTGGTTATTTATTAGTACCTAGAATAAAGAAGACTACAGGATGAGGTAGAGGCTTGTCCTACAAAACACCAGAATTATGAAAAAAACTTTTAATGACTTAATGTTTTAAGACTGACAAACTTAATCTTTAAGTCCTGGTTAAAAACATATTAGTTCATTCAGGTATTTAGTTAAATAGCTTTACTTCAGGTTAAAGTTACAGATCTTAAAAATGACTTCATGAGAGCTCTGCTCAGGCTACACACACTAATCCTCATGCCGGTTGGGATGCCAGGACCTGATCTTGACAAACAGTGACCAGGGTGCCTCCACCACAAATATAAATGAATAGAACCGAAATTATTTGCAGCATGTCTTGATGGACTTTACCATTTGTGGAGCATTTTCTGTTCCAGAGCTGGTCAAATGCAGGACTGAGTTGTTTTGCGTACTTCTCCTCATACCACACCAAGAGCTCCTGTCCTGGGTTAATGGGTCGACAGCAACGATACAGAATTCCTCCTTGATACTGAAATGCCACAAGGTTCTGTTCTTCATCATTACGAGCACAATTCACAAACCTAAAGGAATGAGGCAAAGTCCCAGAAAAGGTACAAATCAGATCAGAGCTCCAGGGCATGTGGGAGATATCAGTGATAGGAGGCAGATAAAGTTCCCAACAATTCCTCACCTCATCCAATTCGCACACACTTCTCTTGTAGCATCTATGTATTCTTCACACTGGCTGCCCCTGCATGTCTGTAGACAAATGATATGTTTACATTTTCTCTATTAAATCAATGTCTTCACGTTAAATCAGGTACATAGGAACAGTAGCTCATGCCGATATTCTTATTACAAACAGGTTGTTTCCTGTAAAAAAAAAATTTCATAGCGCAGCCGTCAAGCTACAAGGTGAATTTAGTAACCTTGAGAAAATGCAGCCGAGGCTTTTCATCAGAATACAGGAGGAAGAAGTTTCTACTCATCAAGGATTTAATCTCCTTTACATGGCAAGTTGTAGTGTTAAATCAAACCTCTCTGATTAATGTCTTGTGTTTTGAACACTAAACAAACCAAATCCAATATATTTTACATAAGTAATATTTATTTACTTTGATTTTGTGAGCTAATGTTGGTTCAGTATTCTCAATACATAAATGATCCAGAGTTAAAGACTTGCCTTAAATAAAGCAGGCAGTGAGCCTCATTTCAGCTTAATTTGGGATTTGGCAAAAAGTAATTTAGCCAAGTAAAAATGCTATAGAGTTAAATGAATATACTTTCATCCAATGGTAACACTTTGATGCTTAAAGAAATCTTTGGATTTCTTTTTTTTTTTTTTACAACAAACTTACCACCCAGGAGTATCCACTGTTCATGGCTTCCTCTCTGTCTACCAGCTCTCCCTGGTAGGGTCCGAAGTGCGCACCTACTGGAACAGTCGTCCCCTTATTGAACACTCCCAGCCCTGCGTCAGGAATACCAGACTTCTGAATCTCCAGTCCAGGAGGAAGAGTTTGTCTGGCTCGGCCTGTGACCCCCATGGGAGCGGGAGTATCAGGGATAAAAAGGGGCGGTCCGTGAACCTCACACTTATTAAAGAAGATGGATTTGCAGATCTCACAGTCTGAAAGTAGAGAGACCACAGCAAGGGGAAAATAATGTATCAATAGGGATATCCATGAGGACAATATAAGAAGTCGGTCATTTTTTTAGACTTGCATTGGTAGTGACAGATGAAGCTTGAGGAAAAACAAAGCCATGTTCTTTAACAGGGCAAAAATAATTCTTTCAACACAGAATGAAAAACAAAAAAACCTGTCCTATACATATCTAGCTGGGACTGCAGGGCATCATGCATCCAAACATTTATACATTTATTCACATCTAGTGACAATTAAATCATAGCCATTTCACCTGTCTCCGAAAGAAAACTGAGAGAAAACCCACTCAGACATGGTGAGAACTTACTCTGATGGTGACCGGCATACTCTCTGTCTCCTGTTAATCACAGCCAATCACCATCATCTGCAAGATCATGCATGTGGCTAAGAGAGCTATCCCCCACCCCCGTCCCAGCCAATATTTAGCTCCAGAATGGCCCGATGTCTTACAGAGGAAGTCTTTAGTGTCAGGATCTTCCTCTTTAATGAAGATATCTTCAGGTGTGTTGGCAAGGTCGTCTCCATCGTCATCGATCTTCTGCTCCAGTGTCTCCTCTTTCTTCACACAGACTTCTAACATTTCAGATGTTCCTCCGTCTAAAGTCTCTGCTTTCACGTCATCACACAGCTAAAGGATCAAACAACAAGAACACTTAGTCAGCAAAAAAAGATTTCCTTTTTCACCCCTCATTTTGTGTTATGAGGTTTTGTTTGATTAGCAGGACAGCTTGTAGGCTAGGCAGTAAAATACAAACACCAGTCAAACTTTAACATTTTATTAATATTATTGTTTTTCGTAACATGACTTATCATTAATCTTTACCTGTGAGGAAACAGGATCAGGAGCCTGAGACTTCCTGGAGGAGCTCCATCTGTCTCCTGCTGAACTCATTATAACAGCTCTAAAAAATAAAGTAAATTATAATAATAATTATAACATTATTTACCAGTTTAAACGTTTCTGTAAAAATAAAAGGAAATAAATATTGTAAAATGTTCATGAACCTGTAATTAGTCAACAGTTAATCAACAGTAATTTGTTTTTCTCATTAAAAATGAAGAAACAGAAACCTGAAAGGCCAAGATCTATTTTTCCCATAAGTTAATGATGTCAAGTCATGTAATCAGCTTAGCTTGGCTGTTGAGTATTTTACTTTCTGCACCCTCTGTCAGTGTTGTATGTGTCTAAGACCTAGAGCTATGGAATTTGGCTCACAGATGCCCCATGCTTCCCACATCTCAGCTAAGTCAGATGACCCTGATTGGCCTGACGGTGGCGCTGTTTGTTTATGTTTTACTTTTCGGGTTATAACTAAATAAATGATAATAAATTATTTCAATGTATTTTTAATTGGTCATTGGCTTGACATGAATCTAATGGTCTAGGCCACACCCATTTCAACCAAAACTGACATTTAAAATTTTTCTGCACAACCTACCTTTTGTAACTACTCTTACTTAGGGTTAGGCCGACTGACATGAATGTTGGCATGGATAACTTTCAGACCCTCCTGGCCAAACATTACCAAAAGAGTTTTTTTTTTCCATAAAGCAGCCCTAAAATGAAACTACAGATAAATTAAGATAAATGTAGAGTCTCATTTTTAAGAATTTGGAAAAATAAAATAAAGGTTGTGTCTGTACATTGGACAGAACTCGGTCTTTCAAAGATATCTTTTTACGTTTCATACATTGGAGGACCTGAAAATTCTGTACATCAGTACTTGCGGTTTATAATCTGACTGGAGAGAATTTAATGAAACTTTGCCAGTCCTTAGGTTTTTGCCTGAAGTTGAACTGTGCCATAAATTAAATCAAACTATTGAGTAGAAGCGAAGTTATGAGCAGTTATGTGCCAGATGATGTATGGAGTGTTTTAACCGGGTTCTGCGCATGCGTCAAACTGCGGGCGCGTCACAAATCATCCGCTGCACAGAATTAAATCAAACTTCTGCAGTATTTAGATATCTGCCTGAAGTTTAACCTGCAACATAAGTGATATCAAAATGTTGAGTGAAAGCGATGTTATGAACAGTTATGTGCCAGATTTAATAATCTACTTAAAAATAAGCTGCTAATGCGATACTTGCTCAATGTAAACAGACACCTGCATCAATAGACATTAATTAGAAAAGCTGAGCATTTTTACTTGGATTAGTTCATATTTTCACTTCCGCTGCAATAACTGCACTGAAGAGGTATAAGTGAATTTTAATGCACTGGGGTAATTTTTAGACAAAAGGATTTTAAAAGTCCTTTGTTTTGATATAAAGAGCAAATTAAATAATGGCATTTTGTCACATCCCTCATTTAAACATGTAACACGTATGAATAAACAGGTTAGTCAGTAAAACACCTCGCTAAGGCTGAACTACAAATCTCTCCTTATTGTATACATAGTGCACTACACAGTGTGCACATGGCACTAGTCCATACAGAGTGGAGTGCACTTACACAGTGAAGGGGAGAAACATTTGGGATTCAGCCGCAGCTTCAGTTTGACTTACCTCAAGCAGAAACGGGTTTAAATCTTCAGAGACAGACACAATGGTGCGATTTTATTTTTTTATTTTTACATCTAACAGCAACTGCAAAACCCATCAACATTTTAATGAAATTATAACCTAAAGATGTTCAGACGCGCAGCAACTTTTGCTTTTACACCATTTCTTAAGGGTAATACCGTCTTCTTCTTTGTTGCTGTTGATTTTTTGCAGCTGGCTGGCAGCCAACTTATAACTCCTTACTGCCACCTGCTGGACTGTAGTGTGGAGTGTCAGATTGGCAGAACAAACAAACAAACACTAAAACTCGAAAGAGGAATGAAAAAAAAAAAAACACCCTTAAATTAAATTATATTTATTAGGCCAGGTTCGTTTACATAATTTTTTTACTTTTTCAGGTAATTTTCCCTAGAATTTTTTTTTACAAAATGATTGCAAAATCTGTAAAAAAAAAAAAAAAAATTAAGAACAGTTTTATTAACAAAATATAAGCTTAATTACATCAACTTGTACATCAGAACAAAAAATATAATTTGATCCTTACCATGGCTTTCATCTGGGGAGGATTATATGAGTAGAATAAAAATCTACATAAAAACATTATTAATGAAATAATTTAATATTACTGTAGTTTTGTATGACTACATACGAGTTTCTCTCTCACTCTCTCTCTCTCTCTCACACACACACACACACAAACACACACACACAAATTATTAAATTACTATTATGGCATTTAAAAAACTATTTTTGTCCCTTTTGTACACAAGCATGTAGGTGAAGCCACAAAATCTAATAAAAAAACAAAACCTCTCCTTAAAATTGAGAATGAAATTATACATATTGGGTAAAAAACTCGTCTTTTATAATCGTTAAAGCTGTCAGTCAGTTTCAAAAACTCTGATGAACTGTTTTCATCACATCTCCGCTGAGAGGATTTGCTCGTATATATCATACCTTCAGTTCTTTTCTTTTTTAAACTTGTCAGAAGTTGTGCTTGAACTGTTTTCTTGGCCATTGTGAAAATGCGAACAGCGCAAAAAATTACGCAAACTTGTGTGAGCTTGTGAGCAGCGCGTTACAATATTGAATTCTGATTGGCTAATCGCTGTTATTTATATTTCGTAGATGTTCATATGTAGAGAGTTTAAATTTTTTTTTTTTTTGACTAAAGGGGATGGTTTTTGACATCTTGCCATCCATCCACATTCCTCCTCAAATCGAGCCCTGCTTACACTCTTATGCTATAATTCTGGTATTATTTGTAATATGTTAGCTAGAATGTCCTGTCTGCATGAGTTTCCTGTTTCTAGACTGCTGGTGGCTGCCCTGTTACCTGGTGCTACTATTACATGTCCTTGGTACAGCAATTCCTCTCCTCCCATTTGAAACTATTTGATTCAGTTATTTGTCACATGTACTTTACAGGAGAATTTTTTTTTTTACATACCCATAGTTGGGGTCAGAGCACAGAGTCAGTCAGAATATAGCACTCCAGGAGCAGAGGGGCTCAACAATGGCAACTTTGCTGTGATGGAGCTTGAACCTCCAACCTTCCGATCAGTAACCCAGTAAACCACCACCTTAACCGATTGAGCCACCACTGGCCACTCCTCACTGCTTCGCACTGTTGTTCTTTCTTTAGCTGATATTTTGTACTGTGACATGTAAAATGCTAGTGTACCTAGATCTTTGGATCCATCCATATATATTATTAATTTCCTATTGGTTTTCCTATTGGTTTTGCACTATTTGCCAGCTTGGGGTGTGCGATGGGTTGTACCTTTTTATTATTATTTTTTTTAATTTAGAAATACGTCTGATCTTGTTAACAGTTTCCACGGAGGGGTGCTGTGTTCTTTTCACAATCTTTCCTAATTGTTGCGTAACCAAATATATTGTATTCCTATTTTGTTTTAAAAGATATCTCTTCTGGTTTATCAGTTTCGTCCAAATTACATACTTCACTTAATTGTTATTTAATTGTTTAATTGTTTGCCCATTCACAGTCCAGTTGCTACTAGCCACATTTACATTTTCCACCAAATGACCAATCCTTACTCTGAGATTATTGGTGGTTGGCTTTAAATATCTCTTCAAGATTCATTACCACCACATACTGGACCAGAGTGTAGAGTGGAAGGTATACTTTGTATTAAAGAGCTAAAGTCCGAAAAAGTTTGTGTGCGTGTTTAATCTAACGCAACTTGTCTTGTTTAGCTGTTTAAATAAAGCAAGTAAGGCCTTATCAATATCATCACTAAGAAATGTTGTTGCTTCCCAATATTACACCTCTACAATTAAACCTGCCCATGTACTCGCTATGATGTTTGTCTAAGGATGTTTCCCGATATCTTGTAGTGCCAAAAAACATTTGATACACATGTAAAACTGAATGGAGTGTGATATACAGTAAAATCGGTTACCAGTACCAACATTCAGCAAATAGCTTTTTAAATAAATAAATAAAAGTAACTTACAGTCGTGCGCTGGTTAGCACTGTCGCCTTGCACCTCTAGGGCCTGAGTTTGATTCCCTATCTGTGTGCCTGGAGCTTTGCATGTTTTCCTGTGCTTGGTGGGTTTCCATTAGGTATTCCAGTTTCCTTCCAAGGTCCAAAAGATGCAGATTATTTGTCTACATGTGAAAATAAGTCTTTTCCCTGCAGGAGGCATTCCCAAATTTCCTCTAGTGTGTGAATGAGCATGTGTGAATATATGTGTATGCCCTGTGATGGATTGGCACTGGACCTCGTGCCCTAAGTCTCCTGGGATAAGCTCCAAGCCCCCGCGACCCTGTGTACATGATAGATCAGTATAGATGATGAGTGAGTGATAAAATAATTTGTCAAAAGCTTTTTGATCATCTATTTGGCAGGTTTGATGGGTGGGCTTAAGTGCAATTAAATAAATTAATAAAGACTGGGTTGATGTGATGGCATCTGATAAGCATCTGCGTATTTTCACTCCTTTCTATCAGAGAAAGCATTCACTTTTTCAGCAGTTTGAGCTACAGCAACTCTTTTATTGATCTAGACAACACCAGCCAACCTTTGCTTCCCATGTGCATCAGTGAGTCTTAGCCATGATCCTGTCGCCCGTTCACCTTTTTGAACTACTTTTTGTAGGTTCTGACCACTGTAGTTTAAATGAACTGTGGTATATTTTTATAGCATTTCATAGTGTGACTGATTTTTTTAATTGCATTGCCCAAAATTGAGTTGTTTGACAGAAAGAATGGTGTATACTGCATAGCAAAATATAAAATGTGTTGCATTTTATTTCTACGTATTTGTCAGCAGAAAACGAATGCAAATGTATATATACGTTCTATATATATATACGATTTCAGAGTGTGGAAACCAGCAGACTGGGCCACTGCATTTTAATGTGTGGACAATTCACAATAGAAAAGGCCTCTGCAACCTTTCATCCATTTTAGTAGCAAATTTGTTGCAAGGTTTGTTCCTCAAGGAACAAACACTACTTGCCACATCATGTATTATGAAGCTGCTGGCCCTGGCTGCAGAAGTCCTCGTTAGAAGAAGAAAAAAAGAACTGGTCTATAATGTAACAAACCTGCTACTATTAAAAATAATAATTGGCCGTTAGCAGAATCAGGGTAGGATAAGGACCACCAGAAATCAATATTTGTGAAATCAAAAGTGTATATAAATTTATTTACAGTGTCACACCATTCACTCCCCGTGCCTTCTCACTCATACACACATACACACTCAGAGTCTGTGAGCTCTTTCTCCCGCAAGTCCAAACATAAATAAGCTCGGAGACTGTCCCGCTCCGTGCCAGATGTCCTCCACGAGCCTTTAATGGTGAAGGTAATCCCGGAGGAACCGCCGTCACTCACGCCGACTCCCGGGACACACACACACAAAACAAGAACACAAGAAACAAAAGAAAACCCTCATGCGTGTCGGACAAGGCTATCCCGCACTCGGGTTTACAATTAGCTGCCTTAGCTTTTAGCTTCGGCTGGGGTAATGGCTGCTGTTACCTAACCCAGCCTTTCTTCTTCTTTTATTGGATTAAGGTAAATGGCTCCCACAGCGCACAGCGCACCAGGAGCCCGTAACTAGGGAACTGCCTGTTACAATAAAAAATAAAAACTATAAAATTTCATGAATTAAAATTTCAAGTAATTAATTTGGTGTTGTAGCTGACTGTCTACTTCTTTCCGAGAACTACTAGTATCACCACATTAAACTGTGACATTTAAAATGTGGGGTCTTGCCGGAAACAAGACGGACGTTAACTTGCAATTTAGAGCCCATCTTCCGGCCTAAGAACAATGACTAATACTAATTATCTTGTAACAACCTCTAATTAACTTTGATCACTTGGGTCAACAGTCTTCAATCATTCAGAACTGTTATTATAGCATGTCTTCTTTGTTTGTTTTTTTTAATCGTGACGGTACAATTTTCCTTGGGGATTAAAGTACTCTATCTATCTAGGAATTGATCACAACATGAAAGTTTTGCCACCATAGCTTATTATGTAAAATAACAATACAACAGAAATGGTTAAACACAAATTTACAATATTTAAACTTTACTATACATATCAGAACAGTTAACACTACAAGAATCATCAGTCCATATACACATAGCACCAAAGTTACTTCTTGTTGGTCTTTCGGGCTGCTCCCGGCAAGGGGTCACCACAGTGAACCATCCAGGCCAAACATCCAAACTTGGCACAAGTTTTACGCCGGATGCCCTTCCTAACACAGCAAAGTTACTTGTCCCCATCACTAGAATCCTCATTGTACCCAAGTGCCCGAATCATGAGTCATGAAAGAGGTGTCCTTAGGCAGCTTGGGAGTGCCTATCTGGACATCATCTGGTCAGAGATGCCCCAGCATCAGATGACATTGGTATTGGGGTGGAGAGCTGCCTGGGCAATGGAGCCATTTGGTACTGCCGGACTTGCAGGTTCCTGCAATGACGAAGGAGAAGGCACTGCAAGAGGCTGAAAGGATGGAGGAGGGCATGCAGGTGTCTGGAAGGTCATGGAAGCAGCTGTCTGGTACGCCCATGAAGGGCCAGGGGTCAGCTGGTAGGACCAAGGAGCGTGAGGAGGCCCAAGTTGTCTAAGGCGACCGACAGTCTTGAAGTGCATTAAGATCTGAAATATAGCAGCTTGGCATTCCTGCCACGTATCAGCATCCATGAGCCTGGTTTCATGGTACGTCATCTCTGCCATCGCTCTCCTCGATCCCATTTCATCAGCATGTGGTTTTGTTGTCTGCTTAAGGACGTCTTGCAAATCAGCTGCCTTCTTGAGAATAAGAAAATCACATTAGTATTCAGCTAAGCAAATACTAAAGAGCTAAAATAAGTGTTACCAAGTGGCCTAGTTGGAGGACTTATGAAGTGAATCGAGCATTACTATTTAGTTTGTTATTTTATTAATTATTACTTATTAGTATGTGGTTCATCTTCTGAAGCATCATGTACCGGACATCATGAAGAAAAGTTACTTGTGTGCCCGCATGAAATGCGTGGTGAAGTGAAATTAATGGAGGCCTCATGAACCTTCATGAAGATATGGATACAGGCAAAGTTCTTAATCATCCTATAATTCAGTAGGAACCATTGTCTATCGGCACATGGTGTCACTGGTCAGATGACAGAGGAAAGAACACTAGAGCAAAAGAAAGTACTTACTTCACTGAGAGCAGCTGCAGTGGGTATTGATGAAAGCTGCACAGGGGCCTTCTTCTTAGGTTGAGTGGACCTCTTTGAGACTATGCTAGACCCTGATTCAGAATCTCCATCGTCCACATTGCTGTCAACAGCAGGTGAAGTCACTGCGACATCAGCAGACCGAGTACTAGCCCCAGCCCTACTGGACGGGTTCTGTGACAGTTGACCTCGCTTTTTTCTTTTTTTTCTTTTTCCCTCTGCCACCCTCTTCATGAAGTTCTGAATATAGCCAAAATTCTCTAGGATCCACTTGGCTCTGTCCGTCATTGGCAGTGGTCCTGACCCAGACAGCTGCTTCTTCGTAAGTTTCCCAGTCCTATCTCTCATAGACTTCACCCAGGTAGTCAACTGGTCAACTGTGATGCCCAACTGTTGTGCCTTCTCTGAAACCACTCTGCTTCTCTTTTCTCTATTTTTGAAGTCAGCCATTTTAGAATTGTACAGAAATTCATTTTCCCTGTACCAGTCAACTACTTCCTGCTCTTGTTCAGGGTTCAATGTAAGTGCAGGAGCCCTGGCCTTCTTGGTTGCTTCGGGAGCAGGTGTACCTGAAGCTGGTTCATTATCAGCAGGATTAGTTTCACTATCTTCTCCTAAGACCATGTAAGCAGGACCAGCAGGAGAGAGTTGTGGATGAGAACTGCTTTTCTTGGCTTTTCCTCGTACCTTCCCCTTGGGTGGCATGATGTGATGTGGCTGCTGTAACTGTCTGATGACAAATGATGAGGAGATGGGCCCTGTGAACGAGATGAAAACACTGTGCTGACACCATATTGACTCAATTGACAACACTGGCTCTGCTCTAAAACCGCGGACACCAAGTGGGCGCCATACTGACAATGTGGCCAACGCACTCACACTGCTGACATTTGTGCCTCTAACTGCATATAGAGACCATACTGAGACTGTATAGTCACCACTGTCTGAGGTCTGCAGAAATCTGCGTCCGCAGTATCATTATGGTCTTAGTACGGGGAGTATGTTGGTTTGCTGTGTTGGTTCGTTTCCAATCTTTCTGCATGAAAAATTAAACATAATTTATTTTTGGCAGACCCTGAGAAACCTTGCAGAACATCGGGGTCACTCCCGTGCCTATCATGTCCCCCCCTGCGAGGCAACCCGCATAGGTGAGATGGGATGATAGTCTGATCTGGTCTGTACTGAGTTATTCTATGCATGCGACATCATCCTATCGAAAAATTTTAAGGCCTGATGGTGAAAATGAGGTTGATTGATTGATTTACTATGACATTGACACAGAACTTTTCCACAATAATTTTATGGTGTACTAACTTTGAATTTGACTTGTACGATGTGCTTCACTGCCACAGATCATTTAAATTGTTACAATGATGATATTTCCTATCACATTGGGGACACCAAAAACTGTAGCGGTGAACCAGGCAAGATGGAAGTCAGATACTTTCAATAAGTATAAACAAGTCAATTATTTTATTACATTATTTTACAATAAGTTACTCAGAACACGTATGACTTTCAGTGTCATGGCTCTGTGCTTAGCTGGGGCTGAGCCCCCCGTTTGGCAAACAATTCACACTTTTCCACGGTTACACAGGTGCATAGATAAAACAGACATATAATTCAGTATGAACCAGTAAAAACTAAAGCTAAAGCTTTTTTTGATTGCAGACCACTGTATACAACTACCACATGTTGAATAAAAACATTTAAATCCAGTATCTTTATTTTACCTTTTTACATTATTACAAAAGGTAAGAATTTAGCAATGAGCCATAAATCGTTCGACTGTGCTATCCAACATGGCTATTTGGTATACATTTCAGTATAAAGTATAGTAGGTTCATTGTGATATCTACGAACATCATAGCCGTGCTGATATTCAGCACAACAGCACTCCCTCTCGTGTGATATTAGCTTAATTATCTTAATTACATGGAAAAATGTGCAGCTGAATGTTATGTATTTTGCTTTCTATAGGCCTTTCCCATTTACTTGTCAGATAGAAGTTGCAAGCATTAGCCTTTTTTAGATTGTTAGAAGCAAAAGTGTCTGACATTAACAGTTTAGCCAGAAAACTATTTCTAATAACCATGTACAGGTAGTCCCTGACTTAAGAGTTCCATTCCGAAATCATGTTCGTAAGTCGGATTTGGCCTCTGAGTCTTATATGCCTTATGGCATACCAATCCACTTGACTAAATCTTTGTTCCCTTTCCCCACACTGTCATCATGTGGCCAAAAACTATGACTGCACCTAAGGGAATGAATCTTGCATGTCAAATGTAACAGCGTTGTCTCTGTGCCTTTAAATCGAGAGGGGAATCCCAGACGCCATTTTGTCTTAGAGCTGTTTTTCACTCTATTGGACTGCGAATTGTTTGTTGAGGATTTTATAAAATTAGGATTACTCACCACCAGGACAGCCATTTTCTATCATCATGCTCCCGGACTGATTTATTGCAACCAGTGAGGCCGACTCATTTCTCCCGCACCCTCACACGCATGCTCATACAACATACCGGACTTTGGATATTTTATACATTTCACTTCCACACTGAAAATATTGTATATGATTGTAAATATTGGTATCTGATACACTGCAGTGACTTTTTTTTTTACAACACACATGAGCTACTTCTATGATTTGTTTGCATCTACAAATATTTGTAGAACCGTGGTCTGTTCGTATCTGTGGAAATTTGTAATTCGAATGTTCATAAGTTGGGGACTACCTTTACTAAAAATGACATACAATGTACAACATACTTACATTGCAAAATATACAACATTACTCATTTTTTTTCCTAATCTCGTATAGTACGTCACCACTTCGTTACCTATTAAATAGGGATTAGCGTGAGTCATGTTTTACATCAATACCTGTGTGTGATGTCCATTACCACCCCATGGTAGTGCATGATATACTGGCACGTAAAGCACCTCTGCTTTTTAAAATCTCTACAGCAATGATACAGTTTCTCTCCTTTGTGAATATGCTAAATAGTTTGGAGTAAATTTGTTTGGAGTGCATTAAGTCTATCACCACACTGAACCATGATTGTGCTGGTGTCATTTGAGATTACTCTGCTCAGTTAATTCCTTTTGACATTGTTTTAAGAATATTTATGTCGTTTCCCTTTTGTGAATGCGCTGGTGTTTTTGGAAACCACTTGGATAGGAAAAACTCTTTCCACACTGTGAGCAGTGATAGGGCTTCTCTCCAGTATGAACGCGCTGGTGTCTTTTGAGATGACTCTTTAGATTAAAACTCTTTCCGCATTGTGAGCAGTCATAAGGCTTCTCTTGAGAGTGAACGACCTGATGTGATAGGAGAGCACTCTGCTGAGTGAAACTCTTTCCACACTCTGAGCACTGATATGGTTTTTCTCCTGTGTGGATGCGTTGGTGGACAAGGACAGCATCCTTCAGAGTAAAACTCTTTCCACAATGTGAGCAGTGATATGGCTTCTCTCCTGTGTGAATGTGCTGATGTCGCTGGAGAGCACTCTGTCGACTAAAACTCTTTCCGCAATCCGAGCACTGATATGGACGCTCTCCTGTGTGAATGCGCTGGTGGACTAGAAGAGCGCTCAGATGAAAAAAACTCTTAACACACTGTGAACAGTGATACGTCCTCTCTCGTACCTGAACGCACTGGTGCTTTTGGAAAGCTGCTGCATAAGTAAAAGCCTTTCCACACTGTGTGCAGTGATACAGCTTCTCTCCTTTGTGAATGCACCGGTGGCGTTGGAGATGACTGTGTTGAGTAAAGCTCTTTCTACACTTTGAGCAGTGATACGGTTTCTCTCCTGTGTGAATGATCTGGTGTTTGTGGAGATTACTCTTTTGATTAAAACTCTTACCACATTGTGAGCAGTGATACGGCTTCTCTCCTGTGTGGATCCGCTGATGGACTAGGACAGCACTTGGAAGAGTAAAACTCTTTCCACACTGTGAACACTGATGCGGTTTCTTGCCTGTGTGAATGCGCTGGTGTTTGTGGAGGTTAATCCTTTTACTAAATCTCTTTCCACACTGTGAGCAGCAGTGTGGCTTTTCTCCTGCTTTACTGCACTGGTGTGTTTTGAGGGTATCCTGATGACCAAAGTTCTTTCCACAGGCTGTGCAGTTGTGAATCTTTCTCTTTATACGTTTGTGAGTGTCAGAACTGAGTATATCAGATGATGATGGCTGACTACAGGAGTCTTTGGAAATGACCTGAATCTCATATTTAATCTCTTCGGGTTCTTGCAGTCTCACATTCTCCTCATAATGGCATCTCTGGATGTGTTTGTCTAGGTAAATTTGAGATGAGTAGGAAAGAGGACATGTGGAGCAGGAAAAGTCTTGCACCTGTGTGTTGTTTATTTCTGGAGAAGAGAAAGGCCACACATCAGACACTGAACATGAAATGCCACAAATTTTAAGCGTAACAACAGTGTAACAACAATGAAAAAGAGGGTTTGAAGTTAAGTAAAAACTGTTGAGTTTCTATATGAAAGTATACAAAAGACTCAGTGACTCTACGTGAAAATTCACAAAGCTCAGGGTCATCAGACAGGACTTAAATAAATAAATAAATAAAGTAAATCCGTCAATTAATCAGCCAACTCATCAATTGCAGGGTGCTGTTAGCGATATCTGTGATACTGTACACATCTACTGAAGGGACACTTCACTCAACTGAAATCATATATTTTCAGAAAATGTTGCCACTGCCCAAGTGACCCGACACACCTTCTTTAAATAAAAGGTGCAGGTTAGGTATTAGTACCTAATATATTGAAGACATGTATATTAACAGCGGAAGAGCTAATTCCTAAAAAGAGGCTGAGGTATAGTATTAAAGCTTCATTACACTTAATCCTTAACTTTCATTTTAAAACCCATTGGCTGCTTCCAGCATTTTATTAAAATAGCTTTGCTTAAGGGTAAAACTGCAGATCTGGGAGTTCATTACTTCATGAGCGATATACCGATTAGCACATTATGACCACCTGCATACTATTAAGTACGTCCCCCTTTCGCCATCAAAACAGCAAAGCACTGTGTGTTCTGACTCTTTGGGAACCAGAATGATCCTTTTTCAACAATTAGAGCTACAGTATATCTTCTATGGGGTCAGATGAAATGGGCCAGCCTTCAATCCCCACATGCATTGGTGAGCCTTGGACACCAGTGACCCACAGGCTGGATTTTCCTTCCTTGTACTAGTTTTGGAAGTTCCTGACTACACCTCCTACAAGAGCTATGATCTTGGACCTGCTCTGACCCAGCTCTCTAGCCGTTACAATCTGGCTCTTGCAACAGTAGCTCAGTTAAAATTTTGAGAGGCACCTAAAAGTGGGTGGAATATATTAAGCAGCAAGTGAACATTTTGTCCCTGAAGTTGATGTGTTGAAAGCAGAAAAGATGGGCAAGCATAAGGATTGGATTGACTTTGACAAAGACCAAATAGTCAATATTAGGCATAAGGTTAGGGCTGATCGATGTATGGTCAGGCTATACATGTTAGTTTTAGACACCCGTTGACTAGCGAGAATCATGCACTATAGAGATATAAATGAATAGAAATGGAATGATGTGCAGCATGTCTCGATGGACCTTACCATTTGTGGAGCATTTTCTGTTCCAGAGCTGATCAAATGCAGGACTCAGTTCCTTTGCGTACTTCTCTTCATACCACACCAAGAGCTCCTGTCCTGGATTAATGGGTCGACAGCAACGATAAAGAATTCCTCCTTGATACTGAAATGCCACAAGGTTCTGTTCTTCATCATCACGAGCACAATTCACAAACCTGATAGAATGAAGCAAAGTGCCAGAAAAGGTACAAATCAGATCAGTGTCAGGAGGCAGATAAAGTTCTTCCAAGAAATGAAGATCTATTAAGTCAATAAAACAAACAAAGACATAACATAATTATGAGGTATTCCTTACCTCATCCAGTTTGCATACATTTCTCTTTTGGCATCCATGTATACTTCACCCTGCCTGTCCCTGCATATCTGTAGACAATTTACACATTTACATTTTCTCTATTAAATCAATCCTTGTGGATTAAATGAAAGACACAGGCATGATGGCTCATGCCGCATACTTATTATAATAAAGCTAGATCCAAAAGTATTTATAATACATCATTGAAGGTACTGTAAATGAAATTTTACAGAACAGCATATAAGGTTTAAGGTGAATTAATGAACTTTAAGAAAATTTCCAGTAATGCTTTAGCAAAACTGTGCTGTTGAATCAAAATGAAAGAAAAAAACGCTGAAAGAATGCTAGCTGTTCAATAACGGCAAAACTAATAGCGCGCTATAATCCTGTAATACCAGTGCTTCACTGCTGGAATATTTAAGTTTTGGAAGCACTCTTCATTGTTTATTCATACATGTGAAACCGGCTACACGTTTAGATCTCATAGAGCTGAACATTCACTATACATGTCATGAGCTCTACTCAAAAGGAAATCAGTTATTTTGGGTTGTTTTCAAAACAAACCCAATGGATTTTGACCCCTCCTAGGGGATTTATACAATCCCTACCAAACAAGGCGTATGTGATAAGACATTGAGGATGCAAAATTGTGAACGGAATTTTAATCTCTCAAACGGTTCAGCCGTGGTGATGCCTTAAACTTAAGCTGAAAGGTGGCTAATAACTTCCTAAGTGACATCATATTGAGAGACATCACGTTGAGTGACATCATGGTGTGATGCATTTTTTTGTTTCCAGTGCTTTTTGGACATCTTAACATGCTCAAAAAGTCATGAGAAATCAGCACACGGGTTGGATTCTGCCATCTTCCTGAGTGGCTAGGCCCTGGGCGTCGCCTTCACAGGAGATTTTGCTGCATATCTCATACACACATGTAAAATAAGTATTTCCCCTTTAAATGCATGTGCCTACTGTTCCCATTGGCTTTCTGGTGTGCCCAAGTGACAATAGCGCGGGTGCTTGGACCTGATCATTGCTGTTTTGCAACAATATTTTATATTGTAGTTTTCAATATAAAATATACAGTATATGCTTTGCTTCTAATGTATAGATATATGAATGGATGCATTAAGTAAATAAATTACTTTTGGTCTATCCCTGTATAGAGTAAACGGCACAAACACCAGTATGTGACAAACAGTATGATAGACCTTTAAGTGTATTTAGAGCGATGTTCTTCATGCATCATTGGCAAGAAACTGATACGGACTGGAATTACCTTAATCAAGTAGTGACATTTAAAAAAAAAATCTTTTGATAGCTTTACAACAAACTCACCACCCAGGAGTATCCACTGTTCATGGCTTCCTCTCTGTCTACCAGCTCTCCCTGGTAGGGTCCGAAGTGTGCACCTACTGGAACAGTCTCCCCCTTATTGAACACTCCCAGCCCTGCGTTAGGAATACCGGACTTTTGAATCTCCAGTCCAGGAGGAAGAGTTTGTCTGGCTCGGTCCGTGACACCCATGGGAGCGGGAGTATCAGGGAAGAAAAGGGGCGGTCCGTGAACCTCACACTTATTGAAGAAGATGGATTTGCAGACCTCACAGTCTAGAAGTAGAAAGAAAACACAATGGTGGGGGTGGGGGGGGATTGTGGTTAGCCATGTTTGCTACAGAAACAAACCCAAATACACCCACACCATACACATTCATTTACTCCTAGTGGCAGTTTAAGCATAGCCAAGAATTTGTTCATCTCTGAAGGAACACATTGGACCCAGAGAAAACCTAAATGGGCACGAACAGAACTTGCAGGACCCTGGAAAACCCATCCACAGATGCAGATATTAAAACACCTGACCATCACACCCATATGTGCTTGAGGAATATCCTATTTCAGGGGCAAAATGAGAGACAATTTCTCCTATTAATCACAGCCAATTCCAGTTAGCTTGCATGTGGAGAAGAGTACTTGTCTCTGAGTGTGTTGTTGTCCTGTGATGTACAATGAGTAGCATTTGGGGAACCTTCATATGTTTTGGAGAAAGCGTGTGCTATCCTTCACTATAATGATTAAACCTGGCTGGAGGAGGAATAACTGGGGAAACAGGAGCAACAACAGTCCCTTATTCACTGATAAATATTTACTCACTCCTAGTTATGAAATTACAAACTTTGAAGTTTTAAATGACATTTTTTGTTTATTTGCAACTAAATAATCTGAGATACAGGTTAAATCCCTAATGGCCCATGTTCTTCTTCGAGTGCACTAGATAGTGTGTAGTGTGGGAGCTCCAGAGTGGCCTGATGTCTTACAGAGGTAGTCTTTAGTGTCAGGATCTTCCTCTTTAACTGAGATATCTTCAGGTGTGTTGTTGAGGTCATCTTCGTAGATGTCGATCTTCAGCTCCAGCGTCTCCTCTTTTTTCATTCCTGACATTTCTAACGTTTCTTCTAACGTTTCTTCATCTGAAGCCTCTGCCTTCACGTCCTCACACAGCTAAAGATCAAACAATAACACGAAAAAAGTTTACCAGGTTAACAGCGTGTAGACTAGCAACAAAGTAAAAAAGAGTAAAACACAAACATGAACAAACTTTAATATTACAGTGGACCCTCGGCATACGAAACTTTCAAACCAAAATTACTAACATGTGAAGCGATCAATCTGGTTGCATGTACTTCTGATAAAGATTCTTTTTTTGATTCTCAAAAAGAAATAAAAAAATTACACTCCCGAATGTGTATTACAAAAAAACAGTGTAGTACACAAAATACACTATATACAAAATTTTGGTGTGCATGTAAATAAATGTATTGTCTCAAGTTCATTATACTGTGTGAATGTGGGGGTGGGGGAGTTTATCCAGCTAATATCCGGGTGCACGATATCCGTGAGTGAGTCAATCCGGGAGCACGATAATGAAAAAAAAATCTGTCCTGTGACACTGTCCCAAAGGCGAGTAGTTGAACTTTTATATATCCGCAAAGTGAAGGATTCACAGCCTTCATGGCGACCGGTCATATATGTATAAGCAAGAATGGAGCGCTGGCCTCTCGTCATATTCGCGGCTTCTTTTTAAACATGGTCAGCTGACCTCCCTGCGGCACTGGGATTCCCCTCGCGATTTGGCGAGAAAGTCTCGTGAGAGTAAAAATCATGGAACCAAAACAACTGATGGGGCAAAACATCATATGGGAACAGAATATAAAAAAAAAAATTTAATTATTGGCAGCTTTATTTAAAAACAAAACAAACAATCACATAATGTGATATGTGCTACATGTTATCAAGTAGTATCAATGAGCCACTTTCAGTTTGGTTTATAAAGCATCCTGTGTCAAGAGGAATCATGAATTAAGGTTAAGCGAGGTTTAATGTCTAATTATTTCATATTTTACTTAATTTACATGTCTCGTCTCAATTTTTTGATTGTTTACATATGCAAAAATATGATTATAGATTTGGAAATGGGTAATTTTCTAGTTGGTTAGAACGGATTATCTGCATTTACATTATTTCCTATGGGAAAATGCGCTTTACAATACGAAATCTGACCTCAAGAACTCGCCCCTGGAATGGTTAAAATTTGCATGCCGCGGTACTACTGTAAATCATACACCTGTTATTATGATGTTTTATTTTTCATTAAATTTAATGTGTGTAACTAAAAAGAGCATTAATCTTTACCTGTGAGGGAACGGGATCAGAAATCTGAGACTTCATGGAGGAGCACCGTCTGTCTCCTGCTTCACTCATTATAGCAGTTCTAAACTAATAGTAATAATAATAATAATTATTATTATAAATATTATAATAATAACAATAATAACAACAATAACAACAAAAACAATACAGAATATTAGGCTTTGCTATAGAAATGAAAATAATACTATTTTAAGCTATGCTTTATCCTGTAAATCTCAACAGAAACTAATTTATTTACTTCAATAAAGAAAGAAAGGCTGTAACTTTTACACTTTTATAGCAAAAGTCTTTGAATTTTACCAGCATTAAACCCAGAAAAATATTTCGGTGATAGAAGTAAATGATCTATATGGCAGTTAAAGCTTTCTTTAAGACTTTATTTAATACAAATAAACAGCAAACTAAATAACAATTACATTTTGTCACATCTCTTCAAAAGACAAGTTACTTTAAAAATACATTTAAACACAATATCCACAATAAAACACCTCGCTAAGGCTGAACTACAAATCAATCATCGTTGTATAAATAGTGCACTACATAGTGTTCACGCGCCACTAACCCACACCGACTGTAGTACACTCACACGGTACAGGGGAGAAACATTTAGAGTTCGGCCACACAGCTTCGGCTAGACTTACCTCACACAGAAAGGGGTTTAAATCCTCAGAAATAAACACAGGAACATGTTTTATCTTTATCTCAAGCACATCTTTCAGCAAATAAAACAGCCATAAATATGGTAATGCGATGATGAACTCGAACGGATAAAGCTGTTCTAGCAAATGGTTTCTCCAACGTTTCCTGAAAGCGTTACCGCCGACTGGTCCGCGTCTTCTTCTTCTGAGTTTAACGATTTGGCTGTTGGCATCAGGTTTGCCATCTACTGGACTGGAGTGTGGTGCAAAAAAAAAAAACCCGTCCACAAGCATTGTACTTCAAAGCCTGCGTTCCATTCCGATGTGTACTTTACAGTGCGCCCTACTTCCTTCTCCGTGTGCGGGGAACGTCGGTTAAGGGAACTTTCACACTACAATGCTATTAAAACGCGTATAATAAAAAAAAAAAAAAAAAACTGTTGCTGAATTTAATTAATCTGGTAATAATGAGCAGTGCAATATTGCTTTGTGATCGCATGTGCTTTATGAAATTACCAAGTGAAAGGGAAAATTTTGGGCCTGTGTTTCTGCCATATGTGTTTCATGCAGAAATTAATTCAAATTATTTTGGCATCTATTTGCTCATTGTTTAATCCGGGTTAAATAGATTAATTTTAATGATAATTGTTTGTCAGAGAATTGAATAAGCTGTAGTGGAATGTATACTTACTTCATATTTTATACAATGAGCTGGCATTCATAAACACAGTGTAAAGCTACACAACATGACACAGAAAACTTGATAGCACTCAGCCTCAGTGTGCTATTAAGTTTTCAAGCCCGTTTACTAATTCAAGATATTGTGGATTTTTGTTTGTTTGTTTTGAGGATGCATCATATTAATTTCAGAACATGAGGCCTAATTGTTATGATTGAGCCTTGAAAACAAAACAATATTGGCATCCTTAAATTCAGATAATAATAATAATAATAATAATAATAATAATAATAATAATAATTGTATGCAATGTGCAAATTCGTGTAAATGTGCAGATGTGTGCTACAGTGTGTTACATCCTTGACTTGGTGTGTTAGCAGGAGGGTAGGGAAAGTGTTTTATTGCGTGAGAGAACAAACAACCACAACAATGACACATTGGATTAAACATCACACTATTAAAATGTAAAAACACAAGACAGGAAAATATACAGTTACAGAATAGATACAGCATCCTGATCCTTTCCAGTAGGTGGCGATAATGCACGATTACGCTGTTTGGCAACCGACAAAAAAATACCAAAGGAAGAAATAAGGAAATTACCCGCGTTATCATTTGCTCCAACATTACTACAGTATTTTTCCTCAGGTTTAATATTTTTCGTCTGATTGTGCTGTGTGGCTAATCGCCTTTACACGGAGATATTACTGGTCGGTTTTTACATAGACTGTTTGAAGAGACTGAATTTAGAGCGATCAGCTTGTTGTGTCTAAGGTAAGTTCAGCCGAAAAGTGCTTGAGAGCTAGGTTTAATTTAGATATTTGTAAGTTTTTCATAATTGGTTTTTAATTAGTGGTTCAGTACAAAATAATTTTACATGGTCAAACCTTTACTTTCTTTCAGCAGAGAATTAAATGTTACATGTGTGTATTGAGTAAATATAGCAGCAAAACGGCAGCTGACCAAATAAATCAGTCGCATTTCAAAGTCATTCGCGAAATGACCGCCAGGTGGCGCAAATGGACGTTTTGAAAAACAGCTGCAATTAAGTAGAGCTTAAGTCATAAAAAGTCATAATATGGTGTATCGAAGAAATACTACACTTACATTCCCAATATTCTTCAGGTTTAGTATTTTCCCTCTGGTGTTGTGTCTCTATTTGCCTCTACATAGAGATATTACTGTCAGGTTTGTACTTTATACAACAAACATGAAAAATCATTGGCTATCGACAATTACTGTACATTAATGAGTTAAAAAGAAAAAAAAACAGTGGTTAAATGTCATTTAGACAGACAACAAGAGCTGACATTTTTATTATTGAATGAACTGTTATATAGCCTATCTCTATTTATATCTGTTTATTATTATTTTTAAAAAAATATTTACATTTAAGAAACGGAAACTTAAATATAGAAATAACTGAAAAATAGACTTGCAGTATAGAAAATTAATCAATGAATATTAAAGAATAAATAAAAATAATATCTTACATTTGTGTAAAGGTTTCATAGATTTTTTTTCAGCGATTTTGTAATATTTATGCAGTATAATCAGGGCCTCCTAATTCGCTATTGGTTCTCGGTTGTTGTTGTTGTTGTTTTAGTGTTACTGTGTGCGCTTTACAATGTCAGACAACATACAAATGCAACAAAATCTGTTTTCCCTACATTAAGCTTACTCAAGTCTTTCTGAAGACCTGCCGTGCTTCAGGTCTCTTCTTAAATTTGTGTAAATTTAAAATCTTTACCAAATGTCACTTATTTACATGGAGCAGGAAAATTGGCTTCCCTAATGTGGATGATGTAAATATGTTAAATTGATGTGCAACTTTTAAACTTAAAGTTGAAACCAGATATTTAAATACAATTCAGGAAGAAAAAAAAACTTACTTTATTGTCAAACATTAAATCAGAGTAAATTTTTCTGTTTTAGATCAATAAATATTAACATTTATTTTGCATTTTTTAAATGTCAGACTCAAGCGAGGGAGAATGTTTGTGTTCCACATTCATCAAAGTCAAAAGTATACATCCACTAAGTCAGAGTGGCGCAGTGGTAAAGTGCTCGCTCTATCATCCGGAGATCGCCGGTTCGAATCCTGCATGATGCTGTAACCTCTCGCAGCTGGATATCGCTGTCCTCTCGAGTGTGTTACGCCACCCCCGACGGTGCGTGAGCGAGCAGTTCGAAAAGATGCGGTGGGCTGGAAACGCATGATAGTCTTCGGCCCTCCTGACTGAGTGGTAGTAGTAGCCTTAATGTGAAACCCCCTAGTGACAGGGAGGAATTGGACACGATTAAATTAAGGAGAAAATCGCAAAATAAAACTCCAGATGATTCCATTCTGAGCTTCTGATGGGTTTATTGATTTCCATTTGAGTTAATTGGTGGCATTCTTTGGTCAAACACTCTTTCTTTGACATCATGGGAAAATCAAGTATGAAAAAATCAAGTATGAAAAAACATGAGAACGTATAACAATAATACTGCTCAGGAAGCAGTATCATCATACTGCTCCGGAAGGAGATGGATTCTGAGTCCCAAAGAGAAACTTTTTTTTTTTTTTGGTGCAAAATGGGTGAATCAATCCCAGGACACAGCAAAAGATCTTGTGAACATACTGACTGAAACTGTGACAGTGTTACTAAGGGAGGTGAGAGCCATTACTTCAAAACCGACATAAAGAAGCCAGACCAGAGATTTCAACTGCACATGGGAAAAAATATCTTGATTTCTGGAGACATGTACTGTGGGCTGACGAAACAAAAATGTAACAGTTCGGCCATAATGATAAACTGTATATTTGGAGAAAAAAATGGAGAAGTATGTGGAATATGTGAAGTATGGGGGTGGTGGTATAATGTCGTGGGGCTGCTTTGCTGCCGAAGGGACTGGTGCACTTCACAAAATGGATGACACCATGAGAAAAGAAAATGATGTGGATATATGAAGCAAGACATCAGCCAGGAAGGTAAAGCTTGGGTGCAAATGGGTCTTCCAAATGGACAATGACACCAAGCATACCTCAAAATCAATTACAAAGTGGCTTAAGGACAACAAAGTCAAGGTATTGTAGCGGCCATCACAAAGCCCTGATGAAAATCTATGGGCAGCACTGCAAAGGCGAGTGTGAGGAAAAAGGCCAACAAAAACCTGACCCAGATACACCAATTCTGTCAAGAGGAGTAGGCCAAAATTCCAGCAAACTATTATAGAAATCTTGTAAAATTTTGTTTGATGAAAGTAATTTAAAAAAATCCCATAAAATTCTCCCTTGCTCAATTTCGACATTTAACAAAGGTAAAATATATTTATTGATCTAAAACAGGAAAAAATTACTCTGATTTGATGTTTGACAGTAAAGAAAAAAAAGTTTTTAAGTTTTTTTTTTCTGAAGCAACAAAAATATCAACCCCACACAAGGGTTACTCAATGAATTATTAAACTGAGACGTAGCGGCGCCTGCCGATGTGTGAGGAATTTGAATGTATAGGTGTGAACAGCTGAGACATCAATAGGAGCCCTAGGGAAAACTGGTGTGACCTGATCCAGGTGTCAATAGGTCATGAAACATTGTCGATTATTCATTGAAACAAGTTAGGCACATCAGTCACTTTACCCCAAATAAAATGTGTTTCTGAGTGTTGTAATTCAGTTGTTTTGCTATGAACACACACCAAATACTTTCATTAACTTCTGCGTTCAATACAATCTACCAGGTTTGTTTATTCACCTTTTTATCTGCTTTTCTGCTAGAATTCAAATTCAAATTTTATTTGTCACATACACAGTCATACACAGTACGATATGTAGTGTAATGCTTAGGCGACTGCCCGTGACCTTAGAATAGAAACTATTTAAGACTATTTACACAAAAGAATATAACTTTTGTGTATAATTTTACACAAGTTTAAAAGTTGTACTTCACTACAGGTCTTCAAAAGAGCCTCAGACCCCTAAGGGTTAATTTAAATACCACATTTGTACTGTAATTTTACTATTGTTATTATGAATTTGTTTAATTACAATGTTTTACTTGAATTTATCTGCTACTATTTGAGCTGCGGCTCATTAAACCTTGACAGAATGAACCAACCCAGAATGAAAGCCAGTGAACCAGGTTATTCTGGTTTGGAATTTAATTTTAAATTTAATTTTGGGTTTTATTTTGCTTCTTTTGTTTTTGTGTTCCTGCTAATCTGATGTTCACCCTTTAGTCCAGCAGGTGGCGTAATGCGCCTATAAGTTGGTTGCTAGGCGGAAAAAACTATCAAGAAGAAGACGTGGTGGCTGCTGAAGTGAAAGGGGAAGGTGTGTGTTTTTCCCAAGTTTCCTGCCATCACGTGTTGTTCATTCTTTTCAACATGTTATTTATTATTTGTACCTCAGGTTTAATGATTTACCTTAAGCCCGGGTTCGATTCCCAGCCAGTGGCCAAACCCTAGACACTGGATGAAAATTTTCCTTATTCGGGTGCTGTTAGGTTAAAACTAAATTCTTTAAATCAGATTTTTTTTTAAAATAGAGAAATTCGAATGATAGTCATACACAGCTCTATTTTTGGGGCTTTAAACAGTTGTGATTGGAGCAGCCGGGTTAGGATAATGTCAGCGAGTCACGCATCTATAAGTTTTGTCAGTGTGCATAAAGCTTTCACACAAGTGGTGATGATTTCACCATTTCACTTTTCCACTTTTACAAATACAAAAATCTGTGAAAAAAAAAATTACAACACCCAGTATAACGTGCAGCCTACTTTAGGGGAAAGTGTGGTAAAAATGATGTCACGCATTTTACTTGGCGTAGTCCTACTTCTCACTGAAAACTTCTCACTGAAAACCTCTCACTGAAAACTTCTCACTGAAAACCTCTCACTGAAAACTTTTATGTCCTACTCTTTTATGTCCTACTCTGATGTAGGAAGATTTTCAGTCCTAAATTAACTTTGAGCCTAAATCCTACGAGTGATTCAGACCGGATTGCCTGCAGTTAGAACAAGGCCTTTATTTATATTCCTGAGTTTTGCAGCGTTCCTGACGTTTTTATTGAATTAAAAAAAATGGCAAAATTTTAAGGGAAGCAATTTTAGCTAGAACCAACTAGAAACCAGTTTCTAGTATTTCTTTTTGCTATTATGATGTAATGTTTACTCAATGTTATGTACTTTAGGCCACACCCCCTTTGATTGGTCCTCAGACCCACAGGTGATATTTTTGTCAATTGGGCATGAGAGGACAGGATTTTACGCAGTGTATCAAAACTTATTGCCCATCTACAACCTGTGATCATTTCTAATAATTATCTATTATGTTTTATTTAAATTGGGGGGTGGATGTTATTTTCATCAAAGTCATGACTTTTTTTAATTAATTTTTTTCTCCTCAGAGACTATTATCATTTACCAAGTCTTCTCCTGCAAATGAAGGTTAAATATGAGAAGTAGTAAGAAAGACTGGAACACATCTCATGAAGAAATGAAGGAGCAAAATTACCACTGTTCAAGTTATGGGAAGATATTTAGTTACCAAAATAATCTGAAAAAAGACAAACAGGTTCACACAGGAGAGAAACCGTATCCCTGCTCACAGTGCAATAAGAGTTTTGCTAATTCTAATCATCTTTGGAGACACCAGCGCACTCACACTGGAGAGAAGCCGCATCACTGTTCACACTGTGGGAAGTGTTTTACTACTGCAGGTAACCTACGAACACACCAGCGCATTCATACTGGAGAGAAGCCATATCACTGTTCACAGTGTGGGAAGAGTTTTGCCTCTGCTGGTAACCTCCAAACACACCAGCTCCTTCACACTGGAGAGAAGCCGTATTTTTGCTCACAGTGCGGGAAGAGTTTTGCTACTTCTAATTATCTTGGGAGACACCAGCGCACTCACACTGGAGAGAAGCCGCATCACTGTTCACACTGTGGGAAGTGTTTTACTACTGCAGGTAATCTACGAACACACCAGCGCATTCACACTGGAGAGAAGCCTTATTTCTGTTCACAGTGTGGGAAGTGTTTTACCACTGCTAGTGAAGTACGAACGCATCAGCGCATTCACACGGGAGAGAAGCCGTATCTCTGTTTACTGTGCGGGAATAGTTTTGCTAGTTGTAGTGATCTTCGGAGACACCAGCGCATTCACACGGGAGAGAAGCCCTATTTCTGTTCACATTGTGGGAAGAGTTTTGCCTCTGCTGGTAACCTCCAAACACACCAGCGCATTCACACAGGAGAGAAGCCGTATTTTTGCTCACAGTGCGGGAAGAGCTTTAGAACTACTAGTGATCTACGAACACACCAGCGCATTCATACAGGAGAGAAGCCGTATCCATGTTTGCAGTGCGGGAAGAGCTTTAAAACTGCTAGTGATACCCGAACACACCAGCGCATTCACACTGGAGAGAAGCCTTATTTCTGTTCACAGTGTGGGAAGTGTTTTACCACTGCTAGTGAAGTACGAACACATGAGCGCATTCACACTGGAGAGAAGCCGTATCCATGTTTACAGTGTGGGAAGAGTTTTGTTCGTTCTAGTACTCTTCGGAAACACCAGCGCATTCACACTGGAGGGAAGCCGTAACACTGCTCACAGTGCGGGAAGAGCTTTAAGACTGCTAGTGAAGTACGAACACACCAGCACATTCACACTAGAGGGAAGCCGTATCCATGTTTACAGTGCGGAAAGAGTTTTGCTACTTCTAGTCATCTTCGGAGACACCAACGCATTCACACTGGAGAGAAGTCGTATCCCTGCTCACAGTGCGGGAAGAGTTTTACCTCTGCTGGCCAATTCCAAACACACCAGTGCATTCACACAGAAGAGAAGCCGTGACACCATTACAGTGTAGGAAATGTATTGCTGTCATGTCTAAATACACTGCATGACATTATGAGGGTTAAATTTATTGGGGTTAAGTAACCTTCAAATGATCAAATCTTGGGAGGATAATACTGAACCATCATGAATGGAGATTACTTGAGCACTCTGAGAACTTGCATGGCAAAAGTCAACAGTTAAAACTGTAGATATGTTTTTAATAGTGAAAGTCAGACGATTTCTATACGCACACATGCTGAGAACTCCTCAGGTTTGGGACTAAACAGATGTCTCTCGAAAAACGAAAATCACTTGTTTTTGAGACTCATCAGAAAATGGCCTTGACTTTGGTAGGGAGCATAAAGATTAGATTTTGAAATGAAAAAAGGTCATGTGGTCCAGATTGAGCCATTGGTGCATCAGGGTAAGAAAGGAAGGGCATGAACCCATCGTTTATGGTGGCCACTTTACAATCCTCAGGAGGCAGAGGTGAATCTGTGTTTGCTTCAGTTGCTCAGGTCTAGGATTAGTTATGTGTGAATAAAATGAAGTCAGCTGACGACCTGAATGTACTGAATGACCTGGTTATTCCATCTATGGAGTTTTTCCTTCCCCGATGTCGCAGCCATATTCCAGGACTCAGATTGTGAATAATGGTTCTGGGAGCATGTGGAATCCTTTTCACACATGAACTGGACACATTGTGTGTGCTGTAATCAAAGCTTCTTTTTTTGGTGACCCTGAAGTCTGCCACAGATGTACAAAGTATAACAGTTTTACTCACTGAAGCAGCCTTAGAAATGTGTTCACTTAGGGCTGGGCAATAAAATGGTATCGGTGTTTATTGAGGGTACACCGTTGTCGATACCAATAAAAAAAAATATTCGGTATGCAGCGCCATAGTTTTCTAAAATGCCTAACAGCCTATTACATGTTCCGATGAATGAGCGTGCTACAAGTAACAAGCAAACAACCAATAAGCTTACGCAGCCACACAGCCGTTGCTCTCAGGTTGGGTTACATCATCGCCACCTCAGGGCAGAATAACACAAGGAAATTTGTGCCGTGCCTAGCAGCAGTGAGGAGATTGTCAATAAAAAAAAAGGATTTATCTGCTCGCCAGTGTGGCAATTATTTGGTTTCTTTTCTTCTGACGAACAATGTTGTGTGTAAGCTCTGCAAAAAAACTGTCCTGGCCAAGTATGGAAACACAAGTAATTCCATCATCTTAACCACTTCCACTCTTTGGAATATGATGCATGTCGTCCCTCTACCTCAGCTCAAAAATAGTCCACAAGCAGTCAACGATGGAGAGGTACTCGGCAACAATACCTTATGAAAGGTATGTGATATAACCCAAGCGATCGCACACTACATTGCCAAAGAAATGCTACCACTTAGCAGGGTAGAAAAGTTAGGCTTCAAAAGACTTCTTAATGTGGTTGATCCCCGCTATGTTGTCCCGGGGCGCAAGTATTTTACAAAGACTAAAATTTCATCACTTTATTCGGAGTGTAGGCGAGTAGTGCAGAGCGAGCTTTCCAACATCTCATATTTTGCTACGACCGCCAACATTTGGACAAGCCGCACATATGATTCGTACATCAGCTTAAGTGTACATTTCATTGACTTAAACTGGAATCTGAAGTGTAAATGCTTGGAAACTGCATATCTGCCTGTGCGGGAAGACCACACGGGTGAATGTATTGTGCAAAACCTGGCGGATCTGCTGCTCTCATGGGGTCTGAATGAAAGCAACCAAGTGTGCATCATGACTGGCAGCAGGTCGAATTTAGTGAGAGCCTAGCTGGACTCGGTTGCAGTGTTTTGGCCATCTCTTACACTCCGCTATCTGTGAGTAGAGTTGTTAATTAATAGTTGCATAATCAACCACATATGATCTTACTTCGGATGTGTTTATATGAACACTGATATGAATATAAAATTAACTAGAAATACACAGTTAAAACAAATAGACACAAATTCTTGCACTCTTTGCAGGCTTTTACTCCTAGGGAGGGATAAAATAGTTGAAAGGGCTGTTGGTGTATGTAAGAGAGTGATTGCAACATTTTCTTATTTATGGAAGAAAAAGAGAGATCTAGGAGTAGCTCAGGAAAAATTTAATCTCCCCAAACATCAGCTCGTCACAGAGTCACCCACCAGGTGGGGTTCACGCCAGAAAATGGTTGCAATAGTGCTAGTACAACAGAAGGCCATTGCTGAAGTCCTGGCTTCGGAAAGAAGCACCTGACACCTGGTTCCTACCTGGCAGGACACTGATGTCTTAGAATCTGTGCACGAAGCACTGAGTCCTTTACTGGAGATCACAGATTCTTTTTCTTGGGAGTCATATGTTATGTTAAAACCAGAGAAACCAGAATGAAAAAACTTGACTTTCTTGCTTACAATTTGTAACGTTGCAACGTATATGTGAATAGTGATGGTTTATTCCGCTACTTGAAAGCGCAGATTTGATTATCATAATTTTTGTTTACAGAGTATTGACATTTTACAGATGTTGATTTACCTTAAAGTTGATCATTGCACACACTTTGTAACATTTTATTTAAGAGTCTCTTTTACATGAGACAAGTTATCTTTGTGTATTTTTTGTTTGTTTTTGACTATTAAAACTATTTGCCTTAGTAATGTTGGTAAATGAAAATAAAGTGGTTAAATTCAAGAATTTTTTCTACTTCCTCATTTATAAATGGATTGTGAAAAAATATTCAATAATTATCGATATCGAATGAAAGAAACATTATATCATGATATTTTTTTAAGCTGTATTGCCCAGCCCTATGTTCACTTTTTATATTTATATTTGTATGGGTTTTTTTTTTTTTTTTACATTTTTTTAAATCAAAAATTCTGTTAACTTCATAAGAAATGCTACAGAGAGCTCCCTTCACTTTTTATTTTAAGATACCATTAAAAAGTTTTTAAAGTCTATGGAAATTTAGTAAAAAAGTTAGTACCCCCTTATTCCTCTTCCTTTCCAGAGCAGTTAACAGCTTTTGTGATTGAAGTGGCTGTTTATCACAGTTACTCACTCAACCCCACAGCCAGAAGACATCATTCTTATTTCATTATAACCATGCAGCGCATTTGAAATCACAGACTCCGCTACTCTAAATCAAGTTCAAAGTGTAATTTCTGACTGGGGATCATTTGATTGGATGTGATCACCTAAATCTACATAACAAAAGCTGTTAATTGCTCTGAAGAGGGAGGACCCAGCATTTGTGTAGAAGAGGAGGTTGTGAGGCTGGTTAGAGTAAAAAAGCATATTTAGGGCACTTCAACAAAGTTTTATGTAGGACATTGTAGTAATAAATTTTGAAAATTGAAGATTAAGTTTAATATGTTTTTTAAAGTAAGATTTTCATTTTTTGCTGAAAGTACATATTGGTTACTGTAAGAGAATAATTTTATATAAAAGGAGTTATTTCTACTATTTTGCTCTCTTGCTGACACATCTGATATTAATGTGTTAAATTGTCCCTGCTGCTATCTTCCTCTAGCATCTGTTCTCTTCCTCTTGCATCTGTTCCTAAAAAGTACTAACGCTCCAATGCTCACCTTCTCATTCTCTATGTCTCTCTCTCTCCCTCTCCCCCTCTTCGCCTAACTTGAGCCAACAACTCCTTATTAATCTCCGGACCTACTTAACACACAAAAACAACATATCAGTTGACTCCATTCAGGATTTGTACTAAATATCAGAACATGTTCTTGTTTAGTGAAGAATTCTCAAACATATACCACAGAATACGTCTTCTGACAGGCTGTTAATTTAGAAACTACTTGTTCTGCCTTCACTAAAGAGACTCTTGACTCCAACGTACTGGTTAATGAAGGACGGATTTATTTCTTGTTAGGTAGATATGTTTCAACACTCAAGCAGACACTTCTTCACTCTGAGGAACTTCCAGTCCAGAAGTCCGATAATCATGATTTTATAACTGATTATAAAATAAGAATGGATATTCAACCTTGTTAACCAAGTGCTTTGTTTCCATTCAGATCTGACTGAATGAGTAAGTTTTAATTAATCCATTAGCATTTGAAATGATGTTAYGTATGGAATGATATCTCCCTGACATTTTTAAAAAAGGAATTGCATTTGCAATTGCGTTTTCCATATGTGCATGCATAAAGTGTGACATAAATCAATTTGTAATTTGTGCCTTTTGTGTCATTTTTTTTGTGTGTTTATTTCTTGATAAACAGATGAGATCATCTTGGTTCACATCCATTCCTCAAATCCCCCCTCTTGGTCGCCGACTACGAGTGACGTCACTCCCCATACAATCATGCCCCACAGTATAGACACAACCCTGTCTGATTGACAGGTTTCTATGGAATAAAATCACTGTCAAAAATAATCGTGCGTAAAAAAAAAAAAAAAAAGATTTGTGTGTAATTCTGTTTTGTCCGAGTTGGATTCCAAACTCTATGGCCACGACAGCTTACAGATACGATATTTTGTGTGTTTGTTACAGTACAACTCTAAAATATATGACTCTGATAGTTTACAGACACAAAACTCGTTTTTACAACTCCTCTGTTACACGGACGAATTGCGACATTACGCCCATGAACGTAGTCTGTGACGCCACTGTCAAAAATATGTCATCAAGGCTACGTTCACAGGCATTACTATCCGACGGAAGAGAAATCGATTCATCGCATGCGCTCCATCACCGTTTTAAACTCCTAAAATCTTACTTGCTATAGTTAAAACATCTCTGTAATTTTACTTCTCTTAAACATGTAAGAATCTGTGAAAAAGTTTTTTAACCGAGACGATGTGAGAGCGCTCGCCTGTTGATCTGCCATTTTGGCGCCGGTGGTTTAAAACGGTGGCCGAATCGATTCCTCTTCCCTCGGATAGTAATGCCTGTCAAATAAAAGGTCTTTCTGAATGTTGTAATTCAGTTGTTTTGTTATGGACACGCACCCAAAACTCTTATTAACTCAGTTCTGTGGTCAAAACGATCTGCCAGGTTTGTTTATTCTGCATTTTATTTGCTTTTCTGATAGAGTTTGAATATGTATTTTGTGTGTGTGTGTGTGCGCGTGCGCAATTTGACATATGTTCAAAAGTTGCACATAAATCTGACACATTTACACCAGCCACATTATGAAAGCCCAGTTTTGCTCTGCATAAAATGTATTAGCTACTATACTGGTAAAGATTTGAAACTTATACAAATTTAAGAAGGGTGCTAAATCACTGCAGGTATTCAGAAAGGCCTCAGACCTCTAAGGGTTCATTTAAATTCCAAAGTTGTACTGTAATTTTACTACTGTGATTATGAATCACAGTGGTAAAACTGTTATTCTGGTTGAGTACCATCTGTAATAAGTATAATCTAATTTAAGGGTTTTCCCCACTATTTTGGGTTTTATTTTGCTTTTTCTGTTTTTGTGTTCCTGGTAATCTGATGTTCAGACTTCAATCCAGCAGGTGGAGGTAATGCACCTTTGCAAAGTTGGTTGCCGGCAAAAACGATAAAGAAGAAGTAGAAGAAGACGTGGCTGCCGAAGAGGAAGGTTAGTGGTTTCCCCTAGTTGCGTGCCATCACGTGTTCATTCTTTTCAGTACGCCATTTAGTATTTTTACCTCAGGTTTAATGATTTACCTTAAGTCCGGGTTTGATTTCCAGCCAGTGGCTTTAGACACTGGATGAAATGCCGGTGTTTCGGGAAATTCAGTGTCCCTAGGTTTCCCCGGTCGCGCGCAGACGTAATCATGACGTCACTCACCACTTAGCGCCGAGAGGGCGAACGAGGATTTTGACGGGTTTTCTCTCGTTTTAAAGTGTTTTTACGACTGTTTGGAATTAAACAAATAACATATGCAAAATAGTCGAGTGTCTTTTCGCTTTTTTTTTGTATATTTGAAGATAATTCAGACTGTTTAAACCGCTGCAAAAGGCTGGTTTGCTGGGCAAGTACTGACATCACGACTAATTTTAATTCCCGTACATTAGCTGTGTGATGATGGATGTGATATTGAGTTATTCTAAATATATTTAAGGTTATACATTGTAACTGATTATAGCATGTAACTCAAGGGTAGAGTGAACGCTAATCTGTCTTACCCTCTCACACATCTAGTTCTATTAAACTATCTGATGTACATATCAAACACACAGGTACAGTGATTATAGGACACCACACTCAGAGTTATTTATGTGTAACTACGTCTCTGAATTACTTTCAGCCATCACATGTACATCTACACCCACATATGATGGGGAAACACGAGATCCTGAAATGCATGATATACTGTATGATTATCCATGTTAAAACAGACATACATAATTGGCAAAGCACATGTTATAATAGCATTTTACATCAAATAGTGTATCTGAATGATTCTTTTAATTTCACAAATTATGAAAGCTTGAAATTGTAACCCGATCCTTGGAGTAATTTCAATCAAAAGGAGGAAAAATATCTACAGGGTCTGAGCTCACCAAACATACATATGMRTTTATAGTACTTGGAGTCTCGGGTTCGGGGTCTTACACTAAACGCAGAATTTCAAATAAAATTGGTTCTATGAATTGTGTCTGCACTTGTTTCAGTTCAGTCACCAACTGCTTGAATAAATACACATACACAGAAATCAGGTTTAATGAATAGCTTGTATTCAGCAACCTTGTTTTCTTTCTTTTCCTTTCT
>QMIH01001324.1:120129-161219 GCA_003987875.1 Clarias batrachus | reverse complement strand
CCAGCTTCTCAAAGGCACGACGAGCCAAAGATAAATCGAGACCAGAATACAGTCTAGATGTTTTATAATGCTGGTCACCGCTAACAATAGAAATGCAACATTACWSTGATCAGTACTGTATAGTAATAAATATCATCATTTGAGCATTAATGTATTTTTTCGGTGCATATTTATACCTTTTCTCACAGAAGCTCCCATTAATGCATGACGCTGATGAGAACATTTTCCGGATTTCCCTACAGTGCAAAGAACACACAAGTTCTAAAAGTGTTTAATGAATATTAAAGATGATTACAGCTCAATTTATGGCTTCAATAAATGAATCTGTTTTGTACAAAAACACAGACACGGCGAGCGCACCAGGGTGAGATAAAAAGCTAATAAGATAATAAACTCTCACTGGCGGGTTTATCCATCATGTATTGGGACAGAAATGCTCTGAATAACTTGAGTCATGTTTGGTGATGTATCGTGGCAGAACTCATAAACAGATCATTCCTTCCATTACAAAAAAGCAGCTATTCATGTGCAGTGATGCTTTTCTTCGTACCTTTTGTACCTTTTCCAGGTTTTTGAGTTGCAGGGTGAAATCCAGCGATCAATCATTTCATCATTCAACTCTGCTGTGGTGTTACATGAACTCAGGTTCGAACTTGTTTGAACATCACCCTGTGAAAAACATTGGAAAGTGAATCAGTAAATAAGGCCACAAAATAATAAACAAAATAAGACTCATTTTTAAGGAGTTGTTTTACTCACGGTTTTAGAGATAAAGAGGAGAGAAAGATTCCCTCCAGCTGTAATTTTCTTAATCGCCAGATCAGAGCTGTATTCTTGTCAAATAACAAAAATACATTTTTACTAAATACAAATAAATACATTCAGCTGCTATTAAAAACTAGCTCATAATGTACTCACCTGGTGGCAGCTTGACAGGAAACGGCACACACTGATTGGTCCTCAGGCCATTTCCCAGCTGACCTTGCTCTCCACATCCAAATGAGTAGATCGTGTTTGATGACTCAACCAGCGCCAGAGTGTGATGCCTTAAATCCAAGAATTCAACAGATTTCACATTAACTATTGATATATCTTTAATCTTAATCTAAATATATAAAGCATAATCTCTGTTCGACAAATCAAAATGCACACAAAGGAAATTAGATAAACCTGTTTAATTGGGTTAACGCCTTGTTGGATGGAAAAACTATTCTGATAAAAAGGTATGGAGACAGTGTAAGTTAGAAAACGGGGCGCCCCAGGGTGTCCCTGTTAAGTGATAGGGAAATCACTTTTTTAGGGAAATCACTTTTTGCTGATGATGGAGCTTCATGGAAACGTGGTGAACATATAACTTGGGAACTGCAAAGTGGAATACACTGTATGAAGTTGAAAAATGGGGAATAAAATGGGAATTTCACCTTTTAATACAGGTAATCCCCAACTTAGGAACAAGTTCTGTTCCGGGAGCAGTTTGTAAGTATGATTTGTTCTTAAGTCTACAGTAAAGCATACAAACCCAGTATGTAACTGGATATATAAGGGAACAATATATTTCCCACACTGCCATCATAAGTAACAATGCCAAGGGAAACGAAACTCACAAACTTAACAGTGGTGTCTCTGCGCCTTTAAATCTCGAGGAGAATCACAGACGCCATTTTGTCTCAGAACTGTTTTCCACTGTATTGGACTGTGGACTCTGTTTTGTTGATGATTTTTCAGAAATTAGGATTATTGACCATCAGGACAGATTTATGGGACAGACATTTTCACACACACACACACACACACACACACACACACACACACACACACACACACATAATATACCGGACTTTTATACATTTTATACATTCACTTACACACGAAAGATATTGTATATAATTGTAAACATCGTTATCTGCTATAAGCCTATTTTTTGTACAATACATGTGAGATGAAACCGGAAGTAGAATCATGGTCAGTTCGTATCTGCGGAAATTCATAACTCAAGTGTTCATAAGTTGGGGACTAGCTGTAGAAAAAAACGAAAGTCATCTACTTTACAAGAAAGAAAATCAAGGAATATAATCTAAAAATGTATGGCGAAAAATGACTTTTTGGGAGTATATGTTGATGAGAGACTAACATGGAGAGGATATGAGACATGTGATTAATAAATGCAGAAATAACTACAGGAACATTTGAGGTCTGCAGAAACCCTGGATCAGACTGAAAAGCATCTTGTTCATTCTGCATTATTGTCCTGTTAACCAATAAACCTTTTAACCTTCAGACTGACCATTTCATCGTGTTTAAAAATTAGATGTACTTATTTAGATTTACTTCCACACAAGAGTGCATTCTCCTGCATGCTACAGCGATAAGCATTCGTATTGTATAAAATTAACCTTTTGACTTCATGAGATTGTATATTAGAGGATGTTACAGTACTTACCCTCCACAGGCTACCTGGGACACTTTGGACCCCCAGAATTCAGCAACTACACGAGGCAGTAGTTCATCTCTCCGTGAGTTGTGTCCAAGCTGACCAAAATGACCTGATCCAAATGTGAACAGCAACCCTCCCTATAAACATCACATAAATTATTATATAACCTATACTGTATATCTGCACTGCTATTTCTTACCATTATATGTGTGCTTGTAGTTTGTAAGATGTATGATGCTGAAGAAGGAAACTTTTTAATGATGTTATAAAGCTGAATCTCAAGGTTTTTATTTCATAAGGAGATTTTTGTTTATTCATCATTTTTGTTTAGCTGGTGTAAACGTCTTTATCATTTGTAGTATTTCTGTAGTGCTCATCTATTGCTTTGACGGCTCTGTGTGTGGACTGTATTATGCCTGACTTGTAGACTGCTTTGAGTAAAAGAAAACAAAATCTGTCAAAAGAAGACCTTAATGTAAGTATAGGTCTGTGTTTACTGGAAGTGCTGACAATGCAGATCCTTAAGCGAAAAAAAAAAAAAAAGACATCAAATACAGTTGAATTTTGTAAAGCTTAACCCTTTAACGCCTTAGCTAATTCAAATATTGTGATTATCTTAGTTATCCAGGACCTACTGCAATTCTAGTTGGAAATATATTTGTCATTTCAGGTTGGAAGTGTGAACCTTCGTTAGAACAGCAGTATGGTCCTCTCCACATGAGATGAAGACAGTCTTCTTCAAATTCAAGCTCTTCACACAAACCGGGGCGTGTCTATCTGTGAACAAATAATTAAGACCAAAATTACTATTTTAATTGGATACTGACAGAGCTGTGTTGATCTTATACGGCGGTAAAGTCAGTACCGTCAGTGTCTCCCAGACCGAGCTGCCCGGCGCCGTTCCTGCCCCAGCCGAACACGGCCCCCGAGAGAGACAGGGCGAAGCTGTGGTCTCCTCCAGCGCTGATCTGAGCCAGTGGGATCCCACACAGAGACTTGAGGGGCTGAGGAGACTGAGATCTCGGCTCGCCTTTCCCCAAACCCAGCTGACCGCTCGAGTTCTGACCCCACGTGAACAGCTGACCATCTGAGGGGATTTTGCAAATTAGGTGCCAGCATGAACGTTATTAAATACTGTATACAATGTGTTATACTTTTTATGCAATAATTGCCACTTTATAGCTTTCAGTTACAGGTACACGCACTCAAACCCCACTAAAAAAAGTGGTGTAACTTAGTACCTTTTGTTAGGACGACTGTGTGTTAGTTGCCACATGCAACTTGTGTAATGTTCGTTAAGCTGCTGATCTCCCTGATCATGAAGAACAAAACAACAACAAAAAAAAACACATTAATTTTCAATCAGTACAGCTGGACAAGTCGTTCCCTCAGACGGAGGCCTACCTGGGTATGTTGGATTGAGTCGCATGCTTCCATTCCCACACCGCTCCTGCCTCAGTTACAATCACAACATGCTTCTGTCCGGCGCTGCAAATGGCGGCTCGCTCCTTCTTCAAATCTAAAGTCATTCCTAAAAATATACATACACACTGTTGTTAGTGGTATTTTAATGCAGTAAGCCTCATTGTTGTCTTCTTCAATAAACTCTGTGTTTGTTTTTTGTATTGCACTGTGTATCTTAAACCACAAGATTTCACACAATATGAAACTACTCTTATTAATCCCAAAGGGAAACGTACACCTGTATTCAGATGCCATGTACATGTATATGAGGAATACAACACTACTCAGCATGCTGTTACAAGAACATAATTAAGGCCAGGTTGGTGTGATGCAGCCCAGGAAGATATATTTGTGCTGATTTACTGTATAAGTAATCACCAAATGTGTTCTTCTGGCGCCCCCTGCTGGTCTAGTGGCACTGAGCAACTGCTTATAGTGCTTACATTATCAACAGATATTTTTTATTTGTAAGCAATTTTTCTCACATGTGCAAAACTGATATATTATCCTGATGGAGATTATGTAAAAAAAAAAAGATTCAGTTATCTCTCTCTCTATTGGTGACATAAAATGTTTTTTTGCAAAACAGCACAGGTTTGCTTGATGGTTTATGATCCTCCATCTTACTCTTGATGCCACGCCAGAGGTTTTTTGGAGTAAATTTCAGCGCTCTCATATTGTTTTTGTTCCCCAGAGCTGTATAATACTGTACGTATACACACAGGCCTCCATCTCACTCTGTAGGCGGCCTCCAGTTCTGCAGGTGCGAAAGGGGCGTGGCTGCTATAAAGGGCGCGGCTGGTGAAGTTTCACCGTTAATGTGTCAGGGTATTGTGTGTTATATCATCCACCCACTAGGGGGCCTCAGTGAGTATATATCTACAAGCATCACAGAAACAGAGTTGTTGTTATGTGCAGAGTGTAAAAGAGCACATGGAATTGTTTACTGTTCCATTGGATGCTTTATAAACAATAAAGTGACAAACGAATGCCTCCTTGTAAATAAATACAAGACATAATGGCTCTCGGGCTTCCTCGGCATGAGGAGAAGAGTGTAGCTCGAGGTCAGTAGCTCTTCAGAGTAGCGAGGCGGATGCTAACCTGCGATGAGTGGCACGCGAGCGCAGTGATGTCATGCGTCCCAGGGACTTCAAAGGCGCAAAAGGAATGCCGCCTTTGGTCGCTGTATTAAGGACAGCCGCGCAAGGACTGCACGAGCTCCGCACCTCCGCAAGTTTCCGAATAAAAGTTCTCTGTAAAACGTCGCCTCGTGTCTGTGTGTCTGTGGTGCCACCCGTGCATTAAAGCCGTTACTATACAGTAGTAACGGGAACAGTAAACATCAAACTATAATTAGTTACTCACATTCAAATTATTATACACTGTAAACCCGAATAAGTTGGCAAAACTAAAAAAAATTGAAGTAATCAGTTACATAAAAATTTTTAAGTAATGATGTTTCCAATTTTAAATAAATAGAACTACAGTGGAACCTCGGATTGCGAGTAACTCGGTTTACGAGTGTTCTGCAAAATGGGCAAAGATTTTAAATAAATTATGACTTGAAAAACGAGCATGTCTTGGTTTACGAGTGCCAAGTTTTTTGACACCGACACACACACACACACACACACACTCTCTCGCCTTTACACCCCCCCTCCCCAGCTTCACACAGACACACACTCTGCTCTACATAGAAACTCTGCTCTGTCACGATTCTTTTCAAAGGTAAGATCTGTTTATCTGTTGGGATTTTTTTACTTTTTTAAAAGGTAAAATGCAGGTTAATTTGTTTTATTTTTACTTTATATATTGTCTTAATTATCTTTCTGTATTTATTTTTTTGGTCTTTGGAACGAATTATTTGAGTTTTCATTATTTCTTATGGGACGGTTTGATTTGGTTTACGAGTGTTTTGGAATACGAGCTTGCTACCGGAGCGAATTATACTCGTAATCCAAGGTTCCATCCAAGGTATACGTTTTTGAGTTTGTTGTACTCATTCATATTGATCGTTCTTTACTTGGATTACTGATTAGCCTAACTCATACTATTTAATAGCAATTATCAAGAAACTTTTATTTAATTAACTTTTTTAAATTGTTGCAAATGAAATATGTTGTTGTTGGTCTTTCAGCTGCTCCTGGCAAGGGTTTGCAATCCCATCCGCACACTCAAGCCTGGCACCCCATTTTACTCGGACCAGCTTGGGACTGAAACTGTATCTGGTGGCTGGAGTTTGGGCACTGGCCGGGAACAAACCCGGGCCTTTCGCATGGCTACTACAACAACTACCACCATGCTACTACAACGACTACCAACCAGTGGTTGCAAATAAAATGAATAGTAATTTTCTTTATTTTAAATGAAATTTGAAAGTACAAATTCTATAATTATTTAAAAAAAATATTAACACTTTCAATAAAAATTTTATAAAACAGGAAATAATTTTTTAAAATAATGAATGCCCAACAGGCAACTTTATTTTTATATTAAATCCAACATGAGATTGCAACATTGCAACATTCGATTGCAATAACATCCTAAAAATAAGATAGCACCAAACTGTCGCCAATCAGATGACAGAGCTGCCCAGGGGCACAAGGGAAGCTACACGATACTGGGCATAATATGTTGTGTTATAATGAAAACATCAACTTTAGGATCCTCAAATTCGTAGATTATACTCACAGCATAATGCGAAGACAAACCAATTGCCTTTTGACCATCTTGATAAAAAACAATTGTGGGCAGTTTATAACGTCAGACTAGGCTGAAAGATTTTAAGTTGGTGGAACTTTAAGGAGACGGTTACTCTTGCTTAAAATATCAAACTTGTTCAGCTACTTGAAAAGTGTAATTTCTACAAACCCTAAATACTCAAAAGTTTTAAATACTCATCAAGGTTTATTAATTTAAACTAATTGTAATTAATTAAGTTAACAGTACTCAATATGATTAATTACTTTAGGGTTTACAGTGTATCTCTGTGTTTGTGCTATCTGATTCCCCGATTTATGTTTGATCTGATTAATAAACATAAAATAAATAATTAACAGAATCTCACGTTGGAACGGAGTCTGCTTTCCCTTTCCCCTTTGTGACGTCACTACGGTGACTCTCCGGTTCGCGTCCCTGATGAACGTCGCGAGCCGCTCTGTGATTGACACATCCTTTCTTCCCATCCCGCGGAAAATTACACTGGATCCTTTATTGTCCTGATGTGAAGGGTCATCTTCTGTCGAATTCAGTTTACCCCAATAAAGCATTCTGAATCCCACAGGGTGTCCTACAGATGTCCAAGTGTACAGTGTCTCAGTGTTCCAGTGTACAGTGTCCTAGTCCCAGCTGGTGGTGTGGGTGAATGAGAAAGTCAAGTGAAACAGAAACGTTTTCAACCAGATGAAACAAAACTGAAACTCAGCTGTCTTCATGCATACAGCGAGTCAGCTTGTTATTATTATCACCTGCCTGTAGAGTGTAAGAATTCAGTGCAGACTGTACTGTACTACTTTTAAACACAAAGTATGCATAGGGGACAAAATATTTATCTTATTGTTGGACATCATGCGGTTGTGTCTTCATCCTTAAATGATCCCTGTCACTGGGGTGGTACTATATTTGTAGCACTATATACACAGCCTACAGTAGTAAACAGACCAACATGTGTTCATTTACATTTATATTTACATGTAGGCGTTTGGCAGACGCTTTTATCCAGAGTGACTTGCAAAACTGCTTTGTAGTTTCCGTCATCAGATAGATTTTTACACTGGGTTACTACAGTAGGTTACTAACTAAGTACCATCAGTCAAACACTGTTGGAAGGTTCCCCCCCCCCATTATTATGGCCACTATACAGTATATTTCCTTCTTTTCAGGATGGAATTTTTGTGGATACATAATCTGAAAAACCTCAGGAAATGTACAGTATATGTCATGCACAAACCTTTCAAAAAAGCTTGGAGTGAGATTCTGAAAATAAGGGCATTGGTTATGTGTGTACACACACTCACAAACACACACACAATGTTCCAACTGTGCATTCCCAGCCATTTTGTCTAACCCTAACCATGGCTCGTGTTCTGTATAGTTTAACATTGCAGTGTTCAAGTTACCCAACAGATGCATGTGAATGTATTTATTGTTGTGTTATGTGTTGTTGTTCATCTGAGGTTGAATTTATTTAATACTACTTGTGAGAACTGCCAAGATCAATTTTTTTTTAATACACAAAAAGAATATATATATNTATACTTATCAAACTAATTTTATAGCTAATAAAGCTGCTTTGACCATTGTTAAAAGCATTATATAAATGAAATTACTGTATAATTACAGTACTACTGCTACTTCTTTATAATATTACAAAGATTTAAAATACATGGCCATATATAGAAATAGAGTTAATAATAATAAAAAATATGCTTTGATGTACTAATCTTTTTATTTAAGTGTCTCCTTAAATTCATGTCTCATCAAAGGCAAATCTGTAAAACCTTTGTAAAAGTTTTGTAGAACAGAAAATAACAGAAACATTATACACACAATATGAGGAACTCAAAGTCAAGTCAAGTCAAATTTATTTTTAAAGCACATTTACAGTAACGCAACACAGCTGACCGAAGTGTTGTACAATCCAAAAATAGCTGCAGACAACAACAGACTAAAAAAAACAGCCAATAATAAGAAAATAAAAAAATAAAAATAAAAAAAAAATAAAAATAAAAAATCAAATAAACCAATAAACAACAACAGAAATCCACCCTCGTTGTATAAAATAAGCAAAATAAACCATCAAAAATAAATAAATAAATAAATAAATAAATAATGAACTGCAGAATAGTGCGAAGAAATAGAAACTAAGCAAAAAGAAATTAGGAAACAGGGTTTAAAACTACAAAAAAACATCTAAATGACAATAAGGAGGAGGCTGTAATAACTCTTACACCGTAAAGTAAGTAAACACAAGTTAGAATGATAATTTCAGTGATAATATACAGGATGTGACAGGTCATATCAAGTCCACAGGTTAGTCTACATACGAGTCACATGGACATAATGGACAACTCTTCAAAAATACCTTTATGTTCGTCCAAAAATTTCACAATATTTGATGGCATCAGTGAGTTTGTTTTGAAGTATATGGAGGCTGCTGTAGTTCGGAAGGTGCAAAATGCCAAAACAGGTCTGTGCCGAGGGGAAACGGTCGTCTGCGTCGCTGTAGTTGAATCTCACAATTGTCAGCTGCAGTTTAGAGATTCCTCCTACAGGCAAGCGATCTGTTCCATAAACGAAAGCTGGGGAAGATTTATGTTTAGATCGATATTTAATTTAAGCCAAAAGTTATTAATTTATTATTTAACAAATATGTATTAAAATAATAAAACATATGAAAAGAGAATGAATGCTGTATATTTATTCATCCATCTATCCATCCTTCTATTCATTTATCTATCCATCAGTAACCTATGCACCATAAAATAGTGACTAACTCATGGATGTTTAATTTTTAAATATCATCATAATGCATTTTACTATAGTGAGTAGTGATTAAAAATTAAGCTTCCATAACCCTTGCTATCACAATATGGATGTTTCATGTTTTGATCTTTTGAATTGTTTGATTATAACATACAATTACATGCACAGCATTTGGCAGACGGCCTTATCTAAAGCGACTTACATTTCGTCTCTTTATTCATCTGAATAAATACTTTTCTTCCTCTTTATAATCGCCTGCTACACTAATGCACTGCTTCGGGTCAGAAACGCTGAACACCCAGGATGAGGAATTTTATCCTGGTCCAAGTTTGACCTGACTGCCCCATCTTATATGACCATTTCTATCCAAGTGTTGAACTTACTCAGAAACTTCTTCCTGTGCTCTTCATCCAGCTCGAAGAAAACAGACCAGAAGTTCCGGATTAGTTCATCTGAGGGTCCACAACGTTCATAAGTGACTCCCTGATAGAAAATATAATTTTTTTTAAAATTATTATTATAGTTTTCAAAATAAAATTTTGTGAGAAATCTAAATGTTTTCATACCCTTTTAAGCTCCTCCCACTCATATATCGACGTGCCATAGAGTAAGTCTCTGAGCTCCTCAGGCTTGAACATTCTCCAGAGATCAAAGGGGCTTCCACGAGAAAAACCTTCCTTAAACTTCCTAAACTGTCCTTCTACAGACTTGTTAAAGACAAAATCGACGTACAAGTCCACATATTTCTGCCTGTAAAAAGATGCAATTTATTAACGCGTCTTTGCTCGATTCATTTATTCCTCTTTTATACCACCTGACCTGTATACAGGATCACAGGTACACTGAACCCTGGTACACACAGGGAGCCAATCCATCACAGGGCACGCATGCACACACTCACTCACCCACTTACTATGGGCAATTTGGAAACACCTGCACCTAATTAGTCTCTCTGCATGTCTTTGGACTGTGGGAGGAAACCAGATTACCCCGAGGAAACCCAACAAGCAAACCAAACTCCATACATGCATGCATTTTTCTAGCCGCCAGTCCATCATTTCATCCATCCATCCTTTTATTCATTTATTAATGCGTCAGTAATCTATGCACCATAAAATATTGATTCATTCATGGATGTTTGACCCAAGGCGAGATTTTTTTTTATCATTTCAACATTTCATTTCATACAAGTCTTTAATTAGTTCAGCATATTGAAACATATGGTGGCTTATCCGTCTTTAAAGGCAAATAGATAGCTACTGTATAAAGCATTGTAAAAATACAATAACATAAAAATAATATTATTATTAATAATAATAATAATTTGGTATCTGACTGATTTACCATAAAAAGCGATATATGGTTATTAGAATAAAGAATATACTCTAAAACAATTGTCAAAATTATCATACATTTGAAACTAGTCCACTCACACACTATTTATTGGCTTGAAATTCATTTCTTGAAATTTATTTCTAGTACCAGATTTGCTTATACACTTTAGTTAAATACAGGAACTTTTTTGATAACTGTGCAGCTCATTAGAAACCAATGTAAGAGAAGTGTGTTGTAGCTGTAATTTAACATTTTAAATGCTGCACTCAGTTTAACATATTGGTCACGTGGACCACAACAATTTTATAGGAAGAGCTCTAATACCATAAATACATGAAAATCTTTAATTAAAAAATAAAAATAAAAAGATACCTGTTGGCTTTTGTGACTGGGATTTCTGCTCCATTCGGAATGAGTTCTTTTCCTTTCACCTGAGAGATAGAAAAAAAACTAAAAGTACAGGCACCATTTACCTTTCAAATGGATAGTAAAAGCCATGTAGTTAACCTTACTGTGAAATCCAAATAGAGCACGTCCACAACATCTTCATCTTCTTTCAGTACATATTTCAGATTTCTAATTTGGAAAATAAGCAGGAAAAGGTTTATTTCAAATTAATGCAAGTATGTAATTCGTTAACGGAAATGAAGCTCAACCTGGCCTCCACTGGCGACAGCTCCTCCAGGTCACGCAGAGTCGGTCTGAGGTCCAGCAGCTTCTTGAACAGCACCACCGGGAAGCCGATGTTCATATAACAGTAATTATATAAGGCCAACCCACACATGACGCCAAAGTGGAAGAATTCCTCCTGACTGGATTCAGAATCCTACAATAAATTAAACATCATAAAACATTAACAGTCTTGTAGTCATGTTCTCTTATAGAATACAGTGGAACCTCGGATTGCGAGTAACGTGGTTTACGAGTGTTCCGCAAACCGAGGAAAGATTTTTAATACATTTTTATTCGGAAACCGAGCAAGTATTAGTATACGAGCGCCGAGTATCATGTATCACGCATGCGACTCTTATTTTTACACCGAGCGTCACTCTCACACCTTCCCCCCCGTTGTGAAACTTAAAAAGTGAGTCCGTTAATATGCGCTAATGCCAGTCTCAGAGAGATTTCTTTTTTTCCTGTTAAAACGGTGTTTCCGTTGTAAAATGAGGCGAGGGAAGGGGCTAATTTCACACACACACACACACACACACACACACACTGCACGCACCAATCTTTCAGGATTTATTTGTACTTTTTTTAAAGGTAAAGTGCAGATTAATTTGTTTTATTTTAATTTTATATATTGTATTAATTATTTTTATGTATTTATTTTTTGGGGCTGTGGAACAAATAATTTGAGTTTTCATTATTTCTTATGGGAAATGATGATTTGGTTTACGAGTGTTTTGGAATACGAGCCCATTTCCGGAACAAATTATGCTCATAATCCAAGGTTCCACTGTACTTCAACTTTGACTTACAGGAGAGAACCAGAAGAGTCCCGAGTCCTCAAAAGCTTGAATGACACTGGAGTCTTTTGTTATCTCCTGTCCAAGCAGGGTGAAGAAACCAGCACGCACGCCTCCCTGATCTATCCCATCCTCCAGATTAAATTTCACCTATTAGCAATAGAAAAAAGTGATTGAAATAAAAGACTCATACATTTTTTAATACCACAGTAATAATATTATTAATAATAATAAAACAATCATCAACAGTCAAACAAACCACTAAAGGGAGACAAAAGTTATGTCTGTCTGTTTCCAGGTACGTGAGTGTTTCAGCCAGCACAGTTTCTCTGTTCACACACAGTGTATTTGGAGTGGCAGTCGATAAACCATGTTCCATCTGTAAGAACTTCATACAGGAAAATTACACAATATACTGTAGGTACATCAAGGACATACTGCATTGAAATTTAAAATATAATTTATGCCAAATGATTGCGTCCATTTACCTGGAAGGCGGTCTGTTTACTCTTTAAATCAAGAATAAAACGATAACATGTAAGACGTTCCGTTCTGTCCTAAAACATGAAAGAAACAACAGACATTATAATTATTGAAATTTCAAGTTTCTTGAGTAATCGCGTCTGTCCTCACCCCTGATCGCCAGCCGCGTGCCGACATGCCAGCTAAGCACTGCTTTTAAAAACGGCACTGAGCGTTTTTACACCTCTATTTCCTTCCTCACTCACTAAATTCCCACCTCTTTCCAAAAAAAATACTCTTTTCCTGTAAGACCCCGCCTCGTGTCTGTGTATCTGTGATACCAGAGAGTGTTTATATATCTTCAATAGTAAACATTTTGTCAGAGGTGGAAAGTAATGAATGACATTTACTCGCGTTACTGTAATTGAGTAGTGTTTTTGTTTACTTCTACTTTTTAAAATATTTTTTTAAATCTGTAATTTTACTTTTACTTAAGTATGCTTTGTTTGAAATATTGTAATTCGCTACATTTTAAATCATATGTGCATATATTTTACTGAGTAAAACAAATGAATGAAAATGCAAAAATAATTAAAAAAAAAAAATTCCGCTTTGTATAAACGCTTGGTTGCGCTCGCGCGCGTGTGTCTCGTGTCCTGGCCGCGCGCCGCTCCAGACTCCACTCCAGGTTTTCTGACTGTTTCCCCACATCGGCRTCTAYCTGACCTTCCACACGKYCGCTTCCGCCCTGACAGTGACGTCATCAACCAGCGCCACCAGATATAAACCGGAGAGAGACGCGGGAAAGAGGAGAGAGATTGTGATTTTGGCGTTTTGATATTTGGTTGTGACTTTTTGCCTCCCATTGACTTTGATTATCGCTTTGGTTGCTCTTTGTATATATTTGTAGATAATTTCACTGTATGTTTGTGCACTCAGCAGTAGTAGGGGCGTGGCTGCCATTTATTTTGGTAAGAGGGAATTTATTCACTGTTNCCCTGACAGTGACGTCATCAACCAGCGCCACCATATAGAAACCGGAGAGAGACGCGGGAGAGAGGAGAGAGATTGTGATTCTGGCGTTGTGATATTTGGTTGTTTTCTGGTTTTGACTTTTTGCCTCCATTGACTTTGATTATCGCTTTGCCCCTTTGCTTTGGTTGCTCTTTGTATATATTTGTAGATAATTTCACAGTATGTTTGTGCCCTCAGCAGTAGTAGGGGCGTGGCTGCCATTTATTTTGGGAAGAGGGAATTTATTCACTGTTTTTGGTTTAGGGAGTCAGGGAAGGGACCTGTTTTTGTGTGTGTGTGTGTGTGTGTGTGTGTGTGTGTGTGTGTGTGTGTGTGTGTGTGTGTGTTTTGCAGGTAATCTAGCTACTAAATATAAATACCATTTAGTTTATTATTTCGGCCTGGGTCCACCCTGAATCTCATCCTTCTCCTGTTGTGTGTGTGTGTGTGTGTGTGTGTGTAAAGCAATACAAACCTCATTATTTCATCAGTTAATGACTGGATCTAGTTCTTTCTRCCATAYACCACCATTTCCATACAGTTTATAATCGAACCCTGAACCGTTCTCTTGCTGTTCGGYCGACACTAGACTGGGACGTGACGCCATGTTTAAGTGACCACTTTGATTTTCAAGCACAAGAAAGACAGCAGCTGTATTATGCAGAGGTGTTCCTTCAGTTAAAAACAACTAGTTTGAGATTTATATCTGCTCGTCTTTTTTGAACTACGCTAGAATGTCCTCATCCCACCCCCCTCCCCCCAAAAAAAAAGTTACTCAGTAACGTTTACTCTGAATAATTTTTTTATGAGCTACTTTTTACTATTATTTGAGTCGATTTTTATAACGGTAACTTTACTTGTACTTCAGTAAAATTTCACTGAAGTAACAGGACTTTTACTTGAGTACAAAATTTTAGTACACTTTCCACCTCTGCATTTTGTAATGATATTTTTGTATTGCATTCTGATTTTGATATACTGTACATTCAGTATTTTATTTCAGTGGAGTGAAATTGCCACAGTAACCGCGACCGGTATCTGAGGTGTTTACGTTGTCAGGGTCATGCATGGAGGAGGGCGATGTCGGCATTGATGACATTGCGAGGGTGTTCAAATATTCCAAACCTGTTTTCCTAATTATTCTGATTTCACAGTTCCATGTTTCTTGATTCAGAAAAAAATAATGAAAACATTTTTTTTATTATCATAATTATCTCACCTCTTCAGCCAATTTCTTTACTGAGAAGAGATGTCTTAAACGATCTTGATTCATCTAAAAAAAATAAATAAAACAACTTAGTTAGAACTTTGAAACGAAACATATTATTATTATTTTTTACATTTAAAATTTTTTTTTTTCTTTTTAGCTAAAAATGACCACGGTGTCCATTTATTGTCCATTTAAGAATAATTGATCACAAAAACAGATTTTAATTATAGAGCTGCTGCTCTATACAGTACAGGCTAAGCAGTTCAAGCACCATGTACAGGGTAGCATCTCTGCTAGTGTATCCAAAAATAAGTAAACATTATGAAATGTATCGATGTTCATTGCATTTGTTCATTGCATCACTGTTTTGGTAAAATTAATGAATAAAACCAATCGCCTTTGCATTATTATTAAAAATCTTATTATTATATAATGATGCTCTATACAGTGATTCCTTTAAAAGAGTGAGTCCAGGAATCATTTTTGAATATGGAATTTGTAAAATTCAAAAGGCTGAGGATAATTCTAATAATTTTTACTATAATAGAACTATAAAGCTATAAAAGAGTTCTAAGAGACTAAGAGTTCCTTAGTTTATCGGTCAAAATGAATAGGAGGCTTGCCAGATACATATAAGTCCATACATTTTAGAACAAAGATACGTTTTTAGCATTTGGCATGAAACACTCAACATGTGAGTGAAGTCAAGACTTTCATCGTCAATTCAAGGAGTTTGACAAAAAGTTTAGCCGGAATTACAGTCATTTTCATGCAACACAGTTAGAAATGTTTTGATCATCAGACTTATACTGCTCTTAGGTACTGTGACTGTAAAGTATACAATAGATATTTACTGTGTGTGTATTGTCTCTAATGCCATAAGCCCTATATGATGTGTTGGAATAACTTCAGTCCTTACCAAGGTGAAGCAGTCATTGAGCTCCTTCATAAGGAAGTAACCTTCAGTCAGTGCTGCAGCTCTCCGACTATTAACCTGCAGGAAAATGCACAGTATATTATATCTAGCGAGTAATATATAATCTAATTTTTGCTGGATATTTATACAGTACATACAAAACAGAGCGTGATTTAGTTTATATGTTAAACAGTTAAATGTTACAGAGTGAGAAGAAGTCCAGTTCTCACATTGTAAAGTTTCCGCAGAACCCGTAGCAGAGGTACAACTTCAGTCCAGTGGTCACATGTTGTTTTCATCCTCAGTGACATGTAGTGAGCACAGGCGGAGTGAAACATCTTCACCAGAGTCCTGTAGTAGTAGTAGGGCAGTTTGGTCCACAGGCTCGCTGAGGGAGTTTCATACAGAATGAGCATCAGTGCTACAGTATCTTCTTTATCTTCATCTCCTATACCACTTATAGCACAGGGTGTCAGAGGAACGGAGCCTGTCCCAGGAGACTGCTAGTACACCCTGCCAGTCCATAGCAGGACACAAACACGCAATGTGAAAACATCACTTTGCCTCCCTGACCCCCTGAGAACCTCACTCTGCCTTGATCGTCTTGACCCTAAACAGTTCATTTCCCCTCATTATTTTTTATTGATTTAAAAAAAAAAAAAAAAATCAGTTTAGCCTCTCGCAATCTCATTTCCAAAGGAATTATAGAAACAAACAACATTAAACAGAAAACGCTACAAAAACAGAAGTACAAACAGATCACAAACTTCCCTTCAACGCCCACGCCCAAAAAACTAAGAAACAATTTCATACAGTGTACATACTCAACRCCTCCAGTGATTCAGGCTTCAGTTGTAAGATGGCACGTGCCAGTGCGACAGTGAGCTGTGTGCCACGCCCTTGTTTTTTCAGCACTCGGAGGAGTTCGGGCAGGATGAGGTAAACCCTCAGCGCTTCCACTCCAGCAGCATCCGGGCTCAGAGAGGGCAGAAGATCTTTCTCCACCACCGTCTCGACCTGAAAAGAAATAATATAACAGTGCGATATAAATAACATTCCTGTTCTTGCCATTTAATCTCATTTCATTTGCATCGCCTTACCGCTGATAGAACATTATCCTTTTTGGCCAGCTTCTCAAAGGCACGACGAGCCAAAGATAAATCGAGACCAGAATACAGTCTAGATGTTTTATAATGCTGGTCACCGCTAACAATAGAAATGCAACATTACWSTGATCAGTACTGTATAGTAATAAATATCATCATTTGAGCATTAATGTATTTTTTCGGTGCATATTTATACCTTTTCTCACAGAAGCTCCCATTAATGCATGACGCTGATGAGAACATTTTCCGGATTTCCCTACAGTGCAAAGAACACACAAGTTCTAAAAGTGTTTAATGAATATTAAAGATGATTACAGCTCAGTTTATGGCTCCAATAAATGAACCACAGAGCAATTTGTAATCTGTTGTGTAAAAAAAAAAAACACAGACACGGCGAGTGCACCAGGGTGAGATAAAGAGCTAAAAAGATAAACTCTCACTGGCGTGTTTATCCATCATGTATTGGGACAGAAATGCTCTGAATAACTTCAGTCATGTATGTATGTATGTACTGTGAGAGAACTCATTAATAGAGCTATTTAAAAAAAAAACAGCTATTCTTGTGCAGTGATGCTTTTCTTTATACCTTTGGTTTCTTTTCCAGGTTTTTGAGTTACAGGGTGAAATCCAGCGATCAATCATTCCATCATTCAACTCTGTTGTGGTGTTACATGAACTCAGGTTCGAACTTGTTTGAGCTTCATCCTGTAAAAAAAATTAATTATACATAAAAAAAACAAAATAATACAAACACCATAAGACCCTTCTTTTTTTTTTTTTTTTTTTTGCTTACAGGGATAAAGAGGAGAGAAAGATTCCCTCCAGCAGTAATTTCCTTAATCACCTGATCAGGGCTGTATTCTTTTATATGCAAAAATAAAAGACCAGTTGTCACTCGCTAAATACAATTAAATACATTCATATGTTTTCAAAAGATTGCTCATAATGTACTCACCTGGTGGCAGCTTGACAGGAAACGGCACACACTGATTGGTCCTCGGGCCATTTCCCAGCTGACCTTGCTCTCCACATCCAAACGCGTAGATCGTGTTTGATGACTCAACCAGCGCCAGAGTGTGATGCCTTAAATCCAAGATTTCAACAAACTCAATCAATGACACAAAGCAGGGTTACTGTTACCATCCAAAGTTGATTGTTTTTTGGTGCATTTATTTATCTTATTTCATCTACTATACTGTAAACACATATTTTCTCTCTCTTTGTTAAAGTTGAAAAGTACAGTTTCTCATAACAAGGAAAAAACATTCATCCTAGGTTACAGAGAAATCGCTAAGCCCGCTGACTGGAAGACTTTCCTTTGTCAGAAATGTTCATACACTGCTAAATAATATGCTAAATATAATATAATAAAATATGCTAAATAAACATCAACAATTACTTATGCGTTAAAATCTATTTATGAGGCACATCCTCGTGTACGTTACTGTAGAAAATATTTTAGAAACGTACTATAGATGACATACTAGAAATGAGTCCATTAACCTAGATAAACTTAGCAGTGTACATAATTGTTCTATTAACCAATCAGATTTCATTATGTTTAAACATAAGCTATGTTTATTTTCGCCCAAAAATGCATTCTTGTGCAAACTACAGTGATAAGCTGTCAACAAGCAGAACTAGATGAATCCAAATGCAGGAAGATGACAGGGGGCGTGGTCGGGAGGCGAAAGCGAGGGTGTGAAACCAGAGAATCTATTGCTGAAGTGTCAGAGCCAAATGGTAAAGCAGGAGCTGTAGTCAAGAGGGAGAGCAGGAGTCCGGTAACTGGGAGATCAAAGAGCGAGGCTCCAGATCCGAAAACATGAGACAAAAAAGCCATAAACCAAAAGGGGAAGTGTCCCTTGTACCTTCTGTCGACGTGCAATAGCGGTTTCTTTGCTTGCAGCCATGGTCTTTCTGCAGAATCTGATGAAGCCTTGGGCGGATGGGACATTGACCTCCTTGGGCAGCAACTCGCTCCAAGAGGTAGCGTACCGGGATATCATGCACACAGGGCAACCTCAAGGCACTTTTTTTTTTTTTTTCCTCAGTCCGACTGTTTGATTGGGGGTGAAACCCTGAGGACAGACTGGGAGTGGCCCTATGGCCCAATTTATCTGCCGGTTGTGGAGGATTAACCTGGGCAGACCCAGAACGACTGTGGTGTGAGATTCCTCCATGATTAACAGTGAAGTCCACTCTGAGTGGTTGCCCAAGACCCTGAGGCCGAGGAGAGGGGTTCTGTGAGTGACCACGTCACTTCCGAGGGCCTGGACCTTGAGGTGGGTCTCCAAAAGCATGTCGAAAGTCAGATAGCAAGTTGGAGAGAGTCGGAGCCTTTACATCTACATCTACATCTAGGCATTTGGCAGACGCCCTTATCCAGAGCGGCTTACATTTTTTATCTCATCATACATCTGAGCAGTTGGGGTTCAGGGCCTTGCTCAAGGGCTCAAAAGGGACAACTTGGTGGTAGTGGGACTTGAACCTCGGACCTCAATGCCTTAATCACTGAGCTACCCCTGACCTGGGCATTTAGAGCTGGGTCAATTGAAGTGCAATCCAATCGTCAAAAATACTGCAGAAGACCTATTGGAACCCTCATGGACCTAAGATTCACACAGAAAACAGTCAAGTTCGGTGGAGGAACAATCACGATTTGGGGTTACATTCTGTATGGGGGCATGACAGAGATCTGCAGAGTGGATGGCAACATCAACAGCCTCAGGTATCAAGCCTTTCTTGCTGCCCATTACATTCCAAACCACAGGAGAGGGCAAATTCTTCAGCAGGATGGCGCTCCTCCTCATACTTCATCAAAGTTCCTTAAAGCAAAGAAGGTCAAGGTGCTCCCGGATTGGCCAGCCCAGTCACCAGCATGTCTGGAGTAAGATGAAGGAGGAGTTATTGAAGATGAAAACAAAGAATCTTGATAAACTCTGGGAGTCCTGCGAGAATGCTTTCTTTGCCATTCCAGATGACTTTATTAATGTTATTTGAGTCATTGCCGAGACATATGGACGTCCTTCAAGCTCATGGGAGTCATACAGAATATTAATCCTTTTTCCACTGCACCATGACTTTATGTTCTGTACCGTACAATGTTTCTATTAAGTGACAAGACTTTTTTCTAAGCAAAGTCTGAGCTTTCTGTCCTAATTAAATAATTCCAAATCATGGCATGATAAGATTGTATTTTGGTAAAATAATCTTGAGGCCTTTGCCTTTCATATAAGCATCTTCTGATCCCAAATGATCAACTGGAAGTCAAGTTATTATTTGTTGCTCCTACAACTTGGATAGGCGACAAGACTTCTACAGGATGTGTATAAATATAAATATAACTTTTGACTTTATGAGATTGTATATTAGAGGATGTTACAGTACTTACCCTCCACAGGCTACCTGGGACACTTTGGACCCCCAGAATTCAGCAACGACACGAGGCAGTAGTTCATCTCTCCATGAGTTGTGTCCAAGCTGCCCATAACAACCTGATCCAAATGTGAACAACAACCCTCCCTATAAACATCACATAAATAATGTATTGTATTGTACTATTATACATGTGCTTATAGTTAGATGTAAGATGTAAAGATGCTGAAGCAGAAAACTAATGATTAAAGATCCTTTATAGCTGAATCTCAAGCTTTATACATACAGTAAGCTGCAAACGTTTTAGGCACATGCAAGTAACTGCTAATAAGGTTTCTACACTTTATATACAGTACAATTTAATACTATCAGTAGTAAACAAATTAATGAAACAAAGTTAATAATCGGTTTGAATAGATCTATCTATCTATCTATCTATCTATCTATCTATCTATCTATCTATCTATCTATCTATCTATCTATCTATCTGTAAATAGTATGGTACAAGATAAAGAACTATAGGTCTATAGGTGAGACAAAATTGGCTTTATTTTCTACAGTCTAGAACAGGCATGGGCAAACTACGGCCCGGGGGCCACATGCGGCCCGTTTAACGTTTTGATTCGGCCCGCCAAACTTGAAAAAATTTAATAAATTAACCTTGTTAATATTTATTTCCCCTGTAATTCTGATGTTTCCTCACTAGATGGCGCACTCTAGATATATTGGCTTTGTTGAGGTGAAGCGTAGGCCTATTACTCCACGTTTGCACTTTGACCCTTTGACCAAAGCATGCCATCTATCTGCTCCTGCTCCGGCCCCTTTGTCAAATGTTAGAACTCAATGTGGCCCACGAATCAAAAAGTTTGCCCACCCCTGAAATAGAACAATGCTGATTTTTTTTTCTTTTTTTTCTCAAAACTATGAAATAAAAAATCTCAACATTAATAGTTCAAAGGGAATTACTGTATATTTTGGACGACATCAGCATCATTTTACAATGTTTGATCATGTGTATCTGGAGATAAAAAGGGAAGTTCCTGGACACTCAAATCTTTGCGGACCTCACACAACACGAACTGTCTGACCAGGAACACACAGCAGTGGCTGGATCAACCTACTGTTGTCCTCTTATCACTGCTCCGTGGAGAGCATACTGCCTCATGGCATTCTTGCGTGGTACAGTAGCAGGTCTGCAGCTGATATTAAGGCCCTGGAAAGACTCATCAGAGGACATTTTCATTTCCTGTGACCTCCGGAAGGTAAAAAAATATTTTGAAGCCCTGATCCCCCTCATCACATCATGTGTTTGAACAGAGCAGGATGCCCTGAGTCAGGCATCACAGGTCAGTCCGAACTAGAACAACCAGGCTGTTAAATAATTGTTATACTGAACTCCAGTTTCAAACTGTAATGACTATCATTACGCATGTTTCAAATAATTGCAATAATTATCAGAATCTATGTTTACAAGCATATGTAGCACTACGTGTGGATGTGTGTGTGTTAGTGTATCTTTGTCGTTATTTTTTCATATATTTATATTTATATTTATATATGTTCATATATTTTCCTATTTGCTACTATTTCGTTCCTTACCACTTTTACCTTGTGCCTCAATTTCATTGTACTTGTACAATGACAAAGTAATCTGAATCTGTCATGTCTGTCAAAATAATCTATTTTAATCTAAATATACAGTATTACTGTACTATATTCGCTGGAACTGCTGTGAAAAAATAATAGACCTTCTATGAATTATTCAGTAACTACTGCAATTCTAGTTGGAAATCGTTGTGTCATTTCAGTCTGGAAGTGTGAACCTTCGTTAGAACAGCAGTATGGTCCTCTCCACATGAGATGGAGACAGTCTTCTTCAAATTCAAGCTCTTCACACAAACCGGGGCGTGTCTATCTGTGAGCAAATATTAAGACCAAAATTACTATTTTAATTGGATACTGACTGAGCTGTGTTGATCTTATACGGCGGTAAAGTCAGTACCGTCAGTGTCTCCCAGACCCAGCTGCCCGGCGCCGTTCCTGCCCCAGCCGAACACGGCCCCCGAGAGAGACAGGGCGAAGCTGTGGTCTCCTCCAGCGCTGATCTGAGCCAGTGGGATCCCACACAGAGACTTGAGGGGCTGAGGAGACTGAGAGCTCGGCTCGCCTTTCCCCAAACCCAGCTGACCGCTCGAGTTCTGACCCCACGTGAACAGCTGACCATCTGAGACGATGAGTGGGAACAATTTCTCAAAAATACTGTAGGTGCCAGCGTGAACGTTAATCAATTGTTAAAAAGTAATGGGAGGTTAATTCACAAATATTTAACTTAACAGTAAAATGATCAAATACAGTACGTATATGATGTGTTATAGCTTTTAATGCAACAATTCACCTTAGATGAATTTTAAACTTCTTTACAAATACTTGTTTTCATACAACAGCACCTCCTGTTACACTAATCATTTTTATAGCTGTCAGTTACATGCAGTCAATCCCCATTAAAAAAAGAAAAAGTGGTGTAACTTAGTACCTTTTGTTAGGGCGACTGTGTGATCGTTGCCACATGCAACTTGTGCAATGTTAGTTAAGCTGCTGATCCTCCTGATCATGAGGAACAAAACGAAAAACACTTAAGATGCAATCAGTACAGCTGGACAAGTCGTTCCCTCAGACGGAGGCCTACCTGGGTATGTTGGATTGAGTCGCATGCTTCCATTCCCACACCGCTCCTGCCTCAGTTACAATCACAACATGCTTCTGTCCGGCGCTGCAAATGGCGGCTCGCTCCTTCTTCAAATCTAAAGTCATTCCTAAAAATATACATACACACTGTGTTTTATACAGAAGCCTCACTGTTGTCTTCTTCAATAAACTTTGGGTTTGGTTTTGCATTGCACTGTGTATCTTACACGACAAAAAAGTTATTACACAATATGAAACTACTCTTATTAATCCCAAAGGGAAACGTGCACGTGTATTCAGATGTCATGCACATGTATATGAGGAATACAACACTACTCAGCATGCTGTTATAAGGAATCTCAATTGTGTGAAATAAACCATTCAATAAACACAATAATAAAAAAAACAATTCCGTTAGAAGTTGTGTTTAAACGTTTGACTGCTACTGTGTATCAAAATGTATCAAAAGTAACTAATCACAGGCAGGAAGATTCTCCTATGCGTTTTGTGCTGTTTGATCCCCTGATTTATGTTCGTTCTGATTCCTGATACATAAAATAAATCATTAACAGAATCTCACGTTGGTACGGCGTTTGTTTTCCACTACCCTTATGTGACATCACTACGGTGACTCTCCGGTCGGGGTCTCTGATGAACGCTGCGAGCCCCTCTGTGATTGACACATGCCTGCTTCCCGTCCCGCGGAGGATTTCATCACATACATATTTATTGTCCTGATGTGTAGGGTCATCTTGTGTCGAGTTCAGTTTGCCCCAATAAAGCATTCTGAATCCCTCAGGGTGTCCTATAGATGTCCTCTCTCTGGGAGAGTGTCCAAGTGTACAGTGTCCCAGTGTCCAAGTGTCTCAGTGTCCCAGTCCCAGCTGGTGGTGTAGGAGAAATGGTAATATAAAGTGGAACAGGAACAAATTAAACCAGACGAAACAAAACCGAAACTAAACTTTCTTGAAAATAGCAAGTAGACGAGCAAGCCTGTAGATGGGGCTGCGGACTTTCCTGTGAAATATGGAATCTTTCTGTAATTGGAAACAACAGTCCTGTTCTTCATTGATATAGAAAGTTCCATATTTCTGGGAACACCTGAGTATAACCTGCCTTGCTGTTGGTCAAAACACAGTACAGTACTTATTTCCCTAAAAATTTCAAGTTGCTGACTTCAGTCGTTCTGGAGAGATGATTTTACATTTGCCCCAAAAATGGCCATTTTTCAGTCTCACTTCAAAAAATAATAATTTAAAATGCAAATTATTCATATTTCTTTATGAGCATTGATACTAAAATTGGTTTAAACTTCTAGAAGCATATGACCAGTAAAAATTGTTGCTTAAATTGTTAAAAAGCTTAAAAAGCAATAAAACCGTAGTGTCCGTAACCATGTCAAATTCATGCTGCAATATCTTAATACTTTTGTGTTTTTTTCAGGTTTTTGTCTACGTAATCTACGTAAATTGGTCAAGTTTCATCTGAGTGACGAATAAGATTGTTGAAAGATTTGCATTGGAAAAAGTTACACTAAAACATAAAACGGCAAGAAATTGTATTCAATAAATGTTTTTCTTTTATCTGACAAAATATATATGTATGTATGTATGTATATTTACAAAAAACAAGGCATAGACCGGGAGATCCATGAGCAGTGGTAAAGTGATGCTGTAGCCTCCCGCAGCTGGGAGTGAGGAGAGAGCTGATTGGCTGCTCTCTTTTAGGCGGCAGTATTGTTACGTGGTGCGGTATAGAGAGCCGCACTACAAGATGTTATAATATTAAAAGAGCTCGAACGCAGGGCTTTAGAGGGCTCGACGAAATAGGAGTCTGTGAGAGATCTTTCCGTTTGGAGATAGCGTGGAATTATTAATAAGAAACTTAAAGGAAAACAAAAGAAAACTGAAAACACCAAATAAACAGACGGGAACAGACGGGGCTCTGGTAACCAAAAACAAACCTGCAGATCGTCCCGTGGGCCTTCGCCCTTACCGAGGATTTATTTTATTTATTTTTAAGAGGGAGAGTTTGTGCTTTGTGCACTTTAACCTGAGAGCGCACGCTAAACTCTCCCTCACTTTCTTGCTCTCTCTTTCGCCGGCGTCTAAGACAGGCAGAGGTTTGGGATTTGCCTCCGTCATTTAACAACACGCTTCGTCTGTCTGTCTTTTATTTTCTATCTTTCTTTCTTTCTTCCCTGGTACCCTTACTGGTGCTACCTAAATGATCACACAAAGTGCTGAGGTATCAGGACCCTTTATATAAACATGCTGCCAGGTGAGGCACGTTTTACGCTGATTGCGGCGTTGCCTGGCAACCACGTGTCTATAAATGGCCCGCACCTTTGCCTGTTCAGTGCAAAGCATTTTCATGCGGTTCTGCCCCTCGTGAGACCCGTGCCGTTACAAGTATTGGAAGCATTTAGTGCTCTCACATCAATCACGGCTCTAAAACCAAACATGTCCCCCGAGTGTGTTACACCACCCCAACAGTGTGTGAGTGAGCAGTTTGAAAAGATGCTGTAGGCTGGTGCCAAGTTGTTGTCTTTGACTGGTAGGAGTGGCCTTGACGTGGGAGTGCCCTAATAACAGGTGGGAATTAGATACAGCTAAATGACTGAGAAAATCTGTGAAAAAAATCTCCCAAAATAATAATAATAATAATAATAATAATAATAATAATAAAAAATGCTGAAGTTTCTTGTGTCCAGGAGCGGAGTGCAGCATGACACAAGAGACAGTTCTGAAAAACTGAAGAACAATAATTAAAATGTTAAAATGAAAAATGTAATGAGCTCTGATAAATCTAAAATGTGGAATTTCTAAAAGAGGCACTTAGAACGTAGGAGAACTTAGGACTATTTATTTATCAATTTCTTTATTTATTTATATTGCATTATTCAATCATTATGCTGCTAGTGTATAATGTGATACATCACCAACATTATAATAATATAAAACTTTATTGATTATGGATAAACAGCAATGATTGTGGAAATAAATATTTTATATGCAAGGAACAATCTCCTACCATATAATACAAATAGATGGAAATAAATTAAAACATTTTACATTGTAGCATTTATTGACAATCAAGCAGAAGTCAGAAGGTGCACGTCTAGGACAATAATAAACAAATGAGTAAAACGAATGCTGAAGATTAAAAATGCAAGTTTAAAACACACCATTAAGTTTAGCTAAACAACAAATACTGTGGTCATTACAATAAAATTGTTTACACAAAACGTCCATAAAATAAATATCCTGGTAACTTCAATACTTTCAACATACCGAATTACTGCAAAATATTACAACTGAAAATGCATTGTCATTGTCATTTTTTTTTCTTTAGTTTTGTAGTGTTAAATTGTATTTCTTCTTTATATTATTCTAATTAAATATTTTAAAATATGTTACAAGCATTCTTTTTAAATATACATACAGTAGAAATTTCAAACTCAATAGCAAAATATCATTTTTTTTATAAAAGTCTTTAACTGGCCATCTATGAATTCATAGTGTGTAGTCTGGATGTGAGGTTAATGTTACATGTAATATAATGTATTTTTTTAAAATCATTTAAAAATGTATTTATCTAGATTTGTTCTTCAGAAATTAAACAAACACATTTTTTGGTTATGTGAAATTATTAAATACTTCCAGGTTATAAACAAGCCTTGACCAGCCTGATTGCTCACTAAGTTTTTATCCTCAAAGTCCCTGTTTCAATCCAGAGCTCAACTTCTCAGGATTATCTGAGAGATTAAAACAAAAGTTCCCTAACTTTCCGACCAAAAATTACATCCTCACCATGTAATTAAGCTGATAAATTAAGTCATTTTAATCTTCCCAGAAGCCTCTTCTGTGGTGTATGGCCTCAACGAGCTTGGTTTGAAGTATTTTCTTTGATCGGTACACAGGAAGGTCCAGTAGGGTGTGACAGGTAAGAGCATGGGGCAGATGATCCTCTGTGGAGTTAAAGAAGGGTTGGACTGTCATCCTCACCTGACCCATACCCAGAATGGGAACTCGATCAAACCCGGTCACGAACACTGCAGGACAAAAAGGACACTTTTACAATGTTGTTGACAGAAATAACAGAGCAGAACAAAAAGTAAAGAGGAAAAAGTCATCAGTTATGTTTTGTGTTATTAAGGGAGTTTTAATTAAAGTTGCATACTGTAATTGTCCAAAATTTTTTAACCGCATCAAAATAGATGCAAAAGTGTACATCCTTCTTGGTGTGTTACATTTATAATATTTTTATGCGCCTTGTTAATGTTTTATGTCTAATAATGTTAAAACAAATTCACTTTTGAAAAATGTATTCTATAAAAAAATTTATTCTATGAAGAACTCAAACTTTGTCATCATGATCTAAAACCAATCTGAAGGTTTAGCCCCTCCCACTTGGGGCAATCAAATCATGTCATATACAGTACGCCCGTGATCTTGTTTCCTTATATACATCAAACAGCCATAACATTACGACCACTGAATGGTGAACTGGACAGCACTGATCACCGGCCTCCAGACTCCTCAGATCCCAATCCAATCGAGAACCCATGGGTTGTACTGGACAAACAAGTCTGACCCATGGAGGCCCCGCCCTGTAACCCACACCCCAGATGCCCTGTGGAGTCTTGCCCTGAGTGGAACAAAGCTGCCCCTAGGTGGTTTTAATGTTAAGGGATTTAATATTACAGTCTGGCTGACAGGTGTATACAGTATGTCAATTTATATTTCATGTTTCATTTCAATTCCTTTATAAACCTTAGAAACTTTAGACAACTAGTGTGGAAACGCATTATTATATTTAAAAAATATTTTCCTTGAAATATTTTGTAATATTCAGTCAAAAAAACTCTTAAAGAGCGTCAACTCAAAGTGCTTGTTTTTTTGCAGTTGAACTAGATCTAAGCCTAAAAAAATGGCACAAAACATATTCAATAATAGCACAATTATTATTTATTCGTTAAATTATTCATAAGTAATAATTTATTATTATCCTTTGTGTAATGGGCTTTCTTTTGATAGCATCTTTATAGTAAAACAAATATTTTTATATTTTATATTAGTATCAAAAAACATAAAACATTAGATATATTTTTATAAGATATAAAACTGTATGCCCGTTTAATTAAACTAAACTAATTTTATTTTAATTATGTAAAGAGTAAATGAGAGATGGAAAAAACAAACAAAACAAACAACAACAAAAAAAAAAAACGATGTTTATTTCACAGCGCTGGAGAATGGCATTAAGAGATATTTTCATCTTTTTAAGTACGGGTGTTTACTTTTGCAACACACTGTGTACAAACTAACTGAATGGACTCACTGAGGAAGCCTTTCTTGTCCTGACTTGACAGTTCTTCAAACGCTTCCCAGAATGAGACAATCGTTGGGTGTTTTGCGTGAAATCCACCTTGATATGTTGCATTCTGTTCATAAAAAAANTATAATGTTTTAATAACAACCATATAAATATCGGTTGCAAATGTAATACAAAATAATAATATGAATAAGATTAATAATTATAACAACAATAATAATAATGAAGGCTTTAGAAAGAGAGATCATTAATTACATAGATACATGTAGATGTTCACCTTTTTGAAAGTGTCCCAGTCGTACTCCTCCGAGCCCAACATCACTCCTCTGAGCTCATCTGGCTGGAAGAACTTCACCAGCTTTTTGTCACACACTTTGTAAAATCCTCTTTTAAACTCATTAAACACCCGCTCCACTGATCGGTTCAGCACGTAATCCATATACGAGTTCACAAACAGGTTTCTGTCAAGGAAATAAAACGAATCATATTTAATGTCTTAAAACCCTGCAGGATTTTTTCAATCCTGGATTTTTTTTCAATTAGTGAAATAGATATAAAGCAAATACCAACTAATACAACTCTGTTAAACATTGGTAACTTTTACTGTATGCAAAATAACAAAATCAAAAAAGAAGCTGCTACATGACTTAATTAAAATTTAATTAAAACTTACATAATTATATGGAATAATTACATAAATATTTATGATAATGTAACTAACTTGTTGGAGCTTGTCACAGCTTTGTCAGGCTCGCCGGGATCCAGTTCAACCTCCTTGTTGTTCCAGACCACCTGAGCATGTTATAAAGAAAATCATAACTGTGAGAGAATGTTTACGATAATAAATTAACGATGCACAATAACGAACACTTACAGTGTAGGTCATTTCCATGTTCTCAGCATCATCATCACTGTAGTTCAGCAAGTACTGCAAACTCCTGAATACAGAAACAGAAACCATAATTTCTTCGCAAGTAAACTTAAAGGTATACAGTATCTTTACCCCTGATTGATAGAGGAAAAGAAAAGTTCATCATATCATTGATAATGTTTTTCTTTGTGTGTATGCAGTACACATGTATAGATCACACAGAATCAATACAAAAAAATACAGTGGAGACCAAAAGTATTAAGGCAAAAGTGGAATTCAATGTTTTAATGACACTAATTACAAAAAAAAACAATAAAGATAATAATAATAATAATTGTTATTTGCAATGAAATTGTTAAAAAAAAAAAAAAAAAAAACACTAATATTGAATACCCGGCAGGGGCATGGAATCAGACAGACATCAGTACTCTGGTGTGAGTATTCTCACTCAATCAATATCTGCTTGATCACTTCCTGATAATTATGTGCAGAAATTCATAATTCACTTGAGACTTCTGTAGTTTTATCCATTTTTTTGCATTTTTATCCATTAAAAATAGCAAAAAAATCTGATTCTAATTCACACAACTCATTAAACTAGATAGACTCAAAGTACCGAGTGACATTACCTGTTTTATGCTCAAGGACGACTATAACACAGTGTGTATGCTTTGTTAATACTTTTGGTCATCGTTTGACAGTATTAGATGATCTGTTCGATTGTGTAAGAAACTTACTGTGCTATGACGGGGCTCAGCTCAGCCATATCCTCCAGAGAAGGTCTGATGTTGAGAAGTTTTTTAAACAGCGCTAAGGGAAAGGGCATGTGCACGACACTGTTGTTGTAAAAAGCCAGACCACACAGCAGTCCGAGAAGGTAGTACCTCTCCTCTGGTAAACTGGGCTTAAGGAAAGAGAGTTCGAAGAGAAGGGTTAGAGAAAACTTTGTGGTCTAAATGTGCTCTTGTTAACAATTAAAACATATTTTCAAAATTTTACGGCACTCTGGAATAACTCCATCTAGAACAGCTTTTTTGTGCAGCCAGAGAACTACTGGTGTACAAAGTGTTGTGAAGTGTCATGGACATTACTGATTCTATTAAATAAGAATTACTAACATGTACATGAATATATAAATCTGACAATTTGCATTCTTCGTCTTCAATAAGTGTTTGGTCTTGGTCAGGGTTGTGATGGACTCGAAGCCTATCCATGGCATGAGCCGCCATTCCACTGCATGGAACCATGCCCAATACAGGCACGTTCACATACAGTACTTATTCACTGCAAGGAGCAGTTCAGCATGACCAATCTACTGTAACTGTTAAGAATTTTCCTGGGAGATCTGGAGGAAACCAGACAACCTGGAGTAAGACCACATGGGAGAACACTAGAAACTGGTGTGAAACATCAAATAACCTGAGCTCAGGATCCAACTGACAAGAGCGAGGGATGGGGGAGGGGAGGGGGGGAGATATTGGGCTGATTGGAAAGTCGGGGGTTCAAGCCTCAACACCACCCTTTTGCTACTGTTGTGCCCTTAAACATGCTCTTTAACCCTTTAATCGGCCCCGGGGCCGCTGTATCCTGGCTGACCCTGCGGTCTGACCGCTGTAAGGTAAGTGTCACAAATAAGTGAAATATTATTATTATTACTATTATTATTCAACTTGGAATCTGGGAACTATGGTCCAGCCACATTACCTGCTGCGCAACCATTTTATGTGACAAAAAGCTAAAGTAATGAGTTTGTTGGTCCTGGATGGTATATACAGTACATTCAAACAAAGACAAGGGAGCCATTACTTTAGCAGAAAATAACTGCACATTCATATTACATATTGATATCATGCAGTAAATGCATAACTACTTTCATTGCTTGTTATTGTTGTCTTACCTCTGGAGGAAACCAGATCAGTGTGTTCGAGTCATTGTACATGAACATTTGCGACTCTGAGTCCAGCAGCATTTTAAATGCTTTGTGAAAGAAGTCCCTCTTATTGACATCACTCGTTTCTCGGTTCTCACAGTACACCACCTGCACGTTACACACAGTATTACTAATGTAACTGCTCGATGTCATTCAATGCTACTTTCATTTCATTGTTATTAAGTAATTTGGATTACGAAAGGCAATGTTCTAATAATTAATATTATGCATGTTGCGCTTATAGTAGCACTGTATCTAAATACAGTATTAATGATAATGTTGTCGTCTATTCTGAAATAATTGCATAGGTTTAGATTTAGAAACCTGATGAGAAGGAAAAAATAAAAGGCTCTTTGATGAGCCATGGACCTTTCATCAGTTTTCTAAGCATTGCTGTACAATTAGTTTAATTGTAGAAGCAATAAGAAGCCAAACCTACAATAGGCTTTTATCTGATGTCGTCTACTTCTGAAAGTCTATTAGCTGCAACGCTACAGTATTTTTTTTTCAAGCTTACATTTTAATATTACTAAATACTGTACCTGAACTTGTATATTAAAAACAACATACATGGACAGTCCTGTAAATCTTTCAAGTTTTTCATTATATTTTCATTTATTCAACGATAGACTTATATATTTAACTATATTAATGTATATTTATATAAATAAATATTTAGCTAATTAACTTATCCGGACCAAAAAACAAAAGTTCCAAGATTGAATCCCAAATACCATAAAATAGAAAGCTAGTGCACGATCTAGAGTGTAGAATTCCCTGTTCCGCACACCAGGTAGTGGCCTTGTTCAGGGATTGGACCGAGATTTGGGATTCAGCATTATGTTAGAAGCTAGTTAACCGTGAACATGTTATTTGGTGAAAAGCTTGCATTTGTCTTTACCTGCATCCAGCCTTTCAGCGCTTGCTCACTCGCGGCCCTCAGGTGTCGGAAACAATCCTCCAGAAGTGCAGTGCGTCTTAACTCCATTCTAAAGGGGCCCTACAGTTACAGATTTCCAAAAGTGGACATTAATAATAAAAAGAAATTTGGCTAGATTAAATAAATCTTCACAAAAATAGCGAATGTTTCAATACATTTAAGCCCATACCCTACAATCTCTGAACTTTAAAAGGTTGTATTTAGCCTCCAGAGGAAAGATGCAAGGACATGACTTCAGAATTCGTAAGGTGTTCTGCATTAAAAGAAAAGTAATTCAGTGGTTAATATGTAAGCATAAAAAAAAAAAACACTTATAATTTCTATGCATTTGAGATGGTAAAATGTTGCAGTTCCTCTATTATCCCAGAGATGGAGTGTTCTAGACTATTCACACAGCACAGCATCCTGTGTGCTAGGAACAAATTAATTGCTAAATTTGGTTTGAGTTGCATCAAAATCATAAAAAATATATATATGTGTGTGTGTGTGTGTGTGCAAAAGTTTAGGCACCCCAAAAATAACAGATTTTGGTGATTTTTTTTTAATCGAAAAGATGGTAACACAGTCTCTCTTGGAAATGGAAAAAATGCACAATATTTTCAGCAAACATTGGTGCATAGTTACTTTTTATGTCATAAATTGATGAACAAACAAAAACATCATTGTGGCACTGTGCAAACGTTTGGGCACCCTGCATAATAGCAGTATGAGCAGATCGCTCCCAGAGTTTTCTTGGTCTTCCAGATCTCATCTTGACCTCCACAGTTCCCCTAAACTGCTGTCTCTTAATTACATTTCTCACTGTGGAAACTGCAAGCTGACGACGCTTTGCTATCTTCTTGTAGCTTCTCCTGCATTGTGGGCATCAATAACTTTCATTTACACAGCTGCTTAAAGGAACCCGTGGTTGTTGAATTTCCGCAAGTTTGTGCACAAGATTTGTAGAGTCAAAGTATTTGTAAAGCTTTGAAATTGGCATTTACTAATGACAGCTGTTGCCATGCATCAGATCTAACCAGCTGAAACCTTGTAAAAAGAGTCTGAGACTCTGGAACTCTTCGAGTTCCCAAACGTTTGCACAGTGCCATAATAATGTTTTTATTTATTTATGGCATAAAAATTAACTATGCATCAATGTTTGCTGAAATTATTGTGCTTTTTTTTTTTTTTCATTTTTAAGAGAGACTGTGTTGACATCTTTTCAATAAAAAAAATCACCAAAATTTATCAAGTGGTGCGCGAACTTATCAGTTTTGAAATTGCATGGCAAAACCTGTACCGAGGAGCCACAAATCAAAAACTCCTCCAACTTACTAAACATTACAAAAATGCTAAAACTGGAGATTCCTTCACCAAACTTCACACAAACAATTATTTAAAGTTTTATGGAATGGAGAACTCAGAACGTTTAGGCTATAAGAAATTTAAAAAGTTTTATATTTCATAATTCAGAAAGGCTTAGAATGGACATTTTACCCACCATGTGTTTTTGTTGTACTGCCTGCATCACAGTAATGTCTCCATAACGCCTGTATACATCATTTATGTCATTCTCTAAAGCATTCACCTGCGGTTTAAAGAATATAAAAGTATAAGTAATTTAGAACAAAATAAAATGACCAGGTTCAGGTTAATAACCCCCCCCCCCAACCCCAAACCCAAATTGTTATATTTTTTATTTATAACAATTATAATTTATACAATACCATGTCAAACAGCTCATTGATTTCATAGATCATGAAATTCGCAGACTTGAGTTCTCTTTGATTTCGGCAGGAAGCCTAGATAATACAAAGTCAAAGAAATGAATAATGTTAAACATTGGTAAAGCTTTTATTCATTCATTCATTCATTCCATATTTTAAGTATAATATGTTCACCTTGTGGAGCATCTGGAGGACTTGCAAAGATTTATGTAGTGGCGTATCCAGGACTGGTTTTTGTCTATAGTCATACGTCAGCCGAGATATCATTTTTGTGGCTGAAGTGTGAAAAAGTTCCACCACTGTTTTAAGGAAGGTTTCAGGGAGTTCTGACCAGAGGTTCTCTGGAACAAAAACAATGACAACAACATAAACATGTAAATGCATGAAGTCTATTCTTGTTCTTCTCGAACATGTAAAGATGTAGGACATGTGTGCTGGTTTACATTTATCTCAAGTCGTTTAATCACGAGTTTGCACAACCACTGTTTAACTTTAGTTCATTCATTTAAGTAATTAACAATACAACAATACACCGATATCAGTAATTATATCACTGTTTCCCCATCTTGCAAAATCCATGGTGATTTTATTTCTATAGCTTTATGCTGATCAGTGCCATGTGCTCATATTTCCGCTAGTGTCTGTCATGGGCAGTTCAGCCTGCCGCATACTGTCATAGATATGTTACTCGACTGTGTGCAGCTGATTTATACTGTATATTATTTTTTATTATATTGCATATTTTGTTCATACAATACCACGCAAAAGCCTTGGGACCATGTTAAATTTTGGCAGGGTTGAATTATTTATTTTTTATTGTCATCCTTTATGTTTTTGCAGAATTTATCTTCATTATATAAATAAAAAGTGCTGCAAAATATTTCTATGCGTATGTATTTCTATGTATACATTTTCAGGGTGATTGATTATGTTGCCCAGTTAAAATTAATATAATTTTTTTGTCATATGTACCTTACAGCACAGTGAAATTATTATTATTATTATTATTATTAGATTATTAGCATATCTCAGTTAAGAAGGTCAGGGTCAGCCAGGATACAAGAGCGCCCCCTGGAGCAGATAGGGTTTAAGGACTTACTCAAGGGCTCACCAGTGGCAACAGATTGTAGCAGGGGCTGGAACCCCTGACCTTCCGATCAGTAACCCAGAGCCTTAACTGTTTGATCCACCACTGGCCCAAATACCCAAACTGAGCCGAACTTATCTAAGGTCTTACCTAAAGCCTTACGCGTGGAGGGATCCAGGCTCAGAATGGCGGAAGCATATAATGCTGTGAGCTTTGTCTCAGGTTCCAGTACTCTGAGAAATTCCGGCAGGATGAGGAAAACCCTCAGAGCTTCCACACCAGCAGCACAGAAACTCAGACAGGGCAGAAGATCGTTCTCTACCACCGTCTCAATCTGAAACACATACAAGAGAAATCACTAAAGTCCTCGTCACTGCTGCATCCTTTTAAGTTTTAAGTTTTCAAATAAAAACAGAATTTCAAACTGATAAGCATCATGAAGCAGACATAAATAGCTCAGAATAGATGTTTTTTTTTTAATGTAACGTTTCAGTGATTTACCTTGTTCAACGTATGTGCATTCTTGGCCAACAACTCGAAAGTGTTTTTTACTGATTCCAAATCCAAACCAGAGAAGTGTGTTGATGTTCGGTAATGTTCATCACGACTATGAACATAAAGTGAATTAAAAAAAATGTAATATAGTTTGCTTTCATGTTTTTATTTTAAATGTAAGAACATTTACCTATTAAATCTCTCCACATTACCTTTTTATAATGAAGCTGCCATTTATACACGCCTGAGAGGAGAAAACTCTTTTTATTTCCCTTGTTGAAAAAATTGAAAAAAAAAAAAGGACATAAATGTAAAAATTATCATCCTACTGTATATTATGTAGTATCACTTAGTACAGTAAGTATGTATAAATTTTTTAACGATGACGGGTGTCAAACTGGGACTCGTGATGAAACTTTTGGTAAATGACGACGTAAAAAGTGATTGAGATTTACAGACAGCTTCAGGCGCAGTACAATGGTGAGACTCTCAGCTGCGGTAAACCATTTGAACGGGACATTAAAGGAGTTCCTGGGAGGCCAGTGTTTCAGACGTGAAGCAGGCAGTCATGTCTTCAGTGTACTGAGAAAACTTTCTACCCTGATGGTGTCCAAGCACTATTGCAACACTGGGATTGTTATTCTGCCCAATCAAAAGTCCAGGATTGACTTGAACACAGTCTATATTCATTTCGTCCTGATGTATTGGGTTATTTTGTAATTATCAGGCAGACTGAAAAAATCAGGTAAATTATGTAAAAGAGCTATAAATTACAAAAATAATATAGATTTTGTCTTTAATTTAGCTATTTTCCTTTTTAATCCAGTCCAGGCTTTATGACATGTAGAATGTCAATTTAACAAATTGTTTTTGAAATGTTCTAATAGGAACCAGAGAAATGTAGCCGCTAGAGCAGAACTAGATGGATAACCTAATCAGTCAACGGAGGACATTTAAGAGATGGTCAGAATAATTTTTAGAGACTTTTATCTCCTCTGAGAAAAACAACTATGGTTAGGATTAATGCTGAATAAGTTTTTATTTTTGTTATGATGCTGATGCTGATATTGTTTATGTTTGATATTGTTGATGACAGCATTGTTGATTTTCATAAGATTAGATTAGATTTGTAAAATACTGTAGGCAAAAAAAAAAATCATGTTTCAGTTCAGAAAAGTCTGTATGGACTGGACAGTGTCACCTCGGCATATAAATGTCCCTCCTTACAAATTTTCGGCTCAAGAACTGAAATTTTGCAAGAAATGTGCCTCGGGAAGCAAAGCAAGACTTTTTAAATTTTTTTAACAAACTTTGACTTTTTAAAAAACTTTTTTTATTTACTTTATATTTTACTTTAATATGTCAAAACTAAATGTTTTGATTATGCAAAAATGTAACTGTAGTGTTGGAAATTAATGTTGAAAATATATTTGAGTGGATGGAACGGATTATCTGCATTTTATATATATATATATATGGAACCTCGGATTGATTGCTCAGATTTTACTTTATATATTGTATTGATTATTTTTATGTATTTATTGTTTTGGGCTGTAGAACGAATAATTTGAGTTTTCTTTATTTATTATGGGAAAATTCTATTTGGTTTACGAGTGTTTTGGAATACGAGCCTGTTTCCGGAACGTAAACATTTTGTTATACAGCAGCTTTAGCATGATTCAGCACTGTGTAAAATATATGACAATACATCAGAGCTGCTTCCCAAATGCATAGGAAAAGTGTAAACTGATGCATGACCACTCACTTTTGGATTGTTCGCAACTCTTTTGATTCACACTTGGAAACCCATCTGTGAATCATTTCATCCTCCAACAGCGCAATCCCCTTCCTTCGGTTAGGCTCCAAGTGACGATCAGAATTCTATAACCCAAAGCGAAACCAGAGCTATTGACAATTTAAAAGCATTAATTATTAAAAGCTAGATCAATTATGTCATATCGTACCTTAGGAGAGCACAAGACAAAGGACTGATCCCCACCAGCAATGATGAGCTCGACTATATGGTTCTCATCTGCCTCTGTGAATTAATTATTTTAATATTTGATAATTACATGCTTGTATTCAATTTATGATTCGTACAGCGGGTTGATGATTACCTGGTGGCAGCTGTACAGGAAGTGGCACACACTGATTGGTCCTCTGTCCATTTCCCAGTTGTCCTTGTTCTCCACATCCAAATGAGTAGATTGTGTTTGATGATTCAACCAGTGCCAGAGTGTGATTCCTTAAATACATGGGGGGAAAAAAACCCTACTGTAAGAAGCTCCATGATGAAGACCTTCCCAGGAAAGCCAGAGAAGTTCGTTTAGAGTCACCAGCCTCAGAAATCACCAATTAACCTCAAGCAGCACCTCAGATTAGAGCCGTTATGAAGCTTTACAGAGCAGAAGGAGCAGATATACATCTCAATATCAACTGTTCAGAGGAGATGATTGTGTGTTTAAGATAAACGCCTTCAGTATTGTTTTACAGTGCAAAAAGGCAGACAAATCAGAAACGACCATGGTGTTAGAAGATGTGGCCAAAGTTTTGACTGGTAGTGTATAAGAATTCAGATTTGAATTTTCAAATTTAGTTATGCTGCATTAATAGATACAACACACACCTCCCACAGGTGATCTGGGACACGTTTAAACCCCAAAGTGCGGTAACCACTCGAGGCTGAAGTTCATCCCTGAACGAATTATGACCAAGCTGCCCGTAGCGGCCGGATCCGAACGTAAAGACTGTTCCTCCCTGGAGTGAAAAAAAAAAAAAAAAAACTACATTATTATACAGAAGTACAGAAACAGAATATCACTACAGGTGATATGGAAAAATATACAACAATAAGGTGGAGCGACACAATGCAATTTGTATCATTATAAGAACTACATTATCATAAAAAATATTTAGTAATTTCCTTTGCAGCTAGAACTACTATGAGCACTGATGTGACAGAAAACTAATCGCCAGTTTCGGACCAATCAGAACTGAGGTTTTCTATGTGGTTATACCTTTGACAATGTAGCAGTGTGTTCCTCTCCACATGAAATGGAAATCGTTTTCTTCTGGCCCAGGTTACTGACACACGTTGGAATGTATATGTCTGTGACAAAAAGTTAAACAGTCATTATCAGATGAATAATCGTTTTAATAAAAGGTTTATTGCTTTTCTGCCAACATAAATAATAAAATGAGATTTGAATAAAAATCAGCCTACCATCCTTATGTCCCAGGCCGAGCTGCCCGGCGCCGTTCCTGCCCCAGCCGAACACGGCTCCCGAGAGAGACAGGGCGAAGCTGTGGTCTCCTCCAGCGCTGATCTGAGCCAGTGGGATCCCACACAGAGACTTGAGGTGCTGAGGAGACTGAGAGCTCGGCTCGCCTTTCCCCAAACCCAGCTGACCGCTCGAGTTCTGACCCCACGTGAACAGCTGACCATCTGAGAGGGTGACAAGAAGCAACAAAAGTTACAGTACACACCAAGCTAAAGCAAGTTCAGTAGGATTTCTATTAGGACTGGAAGGATCTTGGTACAGTTTACTACTGAGGTACAGATGCTTTACAGACTCTTTGTTGTTGCAAGGTTTATAAAAGTGTACGAATAACCTCCATCTATACATTTTAAATAATGTGTCCGCACACAAAACTGTAGGGAACTTCAGAACAATTCTATACATTGCAAAAAAAAAAAAAATTATGTAAGTGGAGTTCCTGCCAGAGAAGTACTTGTGCAAATTGTTACAATAAAGACTACAATGTACTGTATTATTGATATAATATATGTACTGTATATACAGTGTGTATATAAGGTTTATCAAAGTGTACAATGTTAGCTAAATGTATATTAGAACAGTAAAAGGATTACCGGAGCTTTAGGATACTCAAAAAAAAAAATGCGTCATTGCTTCATTGACATTTAAATTCATTGAAATTTCCATCAATAAATATAGCATTACAATAGTTCAACTAGGCAAACACTCTCAGGAAGAATCTTTAGACATCTTTAGATATCGCTCAAAGATTGCCAATGACTCGGCTGTACAGACATCTAGAGGAAGTTCATTCCACCACCATCCAGGAGCCAGGACAGAAAACATCGGGAAGCGCTGGAGGAATTTAGAAAGACTGAAAATAAGCTGTGTCACCGCATTCTGGATCAGCTGCACGGGATCAATGGTGTGCAGAAACACACAAAGGAGCAGCGGTTCTACTCTGAGCTTCTCATTCTATCTCTAATATCTCTGATAATTTGCACAACCTAAAATCTTCAAGTTCTCTTGTACACTGGAATCACCTGAGCTTTGAGCGATAGTGGCTGGTTCTTAGGATGAAGCAGAGAATGTGACTTTGAGCACCTGAACATTGACAAGCATGATTGTTAGATTAATACTGAAACTAAATCATTACTTTTTGCCTGCTTGAATGCTTAATTAACATGCTTAATTTAGTAAATACCATTTGTCAGCGCCATGAAGTGCTGGTCTCCACATGCAACCTGAATTACAGTTTTATTGCAGAGGTCCTTGATGGGGCTGTGAAAAAAAAAATACAATGAACAGCATTATATTTAAACAGCAATCATTGTATTTTACTAAAATTACAACTATTACTACAAATAATAATAATAATAATAATAATAATAATAATAATAATAATAATAATAATAGCAATTACATACCTGTATACATTGGATTTCTCCAAAGAAAATACTCTGCCTCCATTTTCCAGAAGGATAGCATCAGTTTCACTGCAGCTGATCAGTCTGATTTTGTCTTTCTTCTGGTCTAAAGTTTCTACAAATAATAATAATAATAATAATAATAATAATATAAAGAGTGGTGGAAAATTGAGACAGTAAAACAAGCAGCATTTGTTTTCTGCTACAAAGCATACAAGTATATACTTAATATGCTCTTTTTCAGGTTATAAAATGGCCATGAATTTTATGCACATTGCACATTATTCTGATGCACCTCTGCCTAAGATAAACTACTGTAATAAAATAAGCATTGACGCAATATCAGAAATGGAAGAAGCTTAGACAGATACAAATGCAGATTAGTGTACATGAACAAGAACAGGCAGAAGGTCGGTCGATGTGTCATAGGTAAAGACAAAATCCAAAGAATAGAGGACAGAATAGGCTCAAATACAACTAAGGCTTGGTAAAGTCAGGTGTGAGCTAATACGTCACATGGAGAATAAGTTCAGCGTCTCCTTAGATACAGTCTGACCGAGTAAAACCAGGTGTGCATGATTACACACTCAGGCTAATGTGTGGTGATTGTCACTGTGTTGGGAATTGGAGTCCATGGTGTCCATGTCTGTGATGTGTTGTGGGTAATGGAATTTGAGACAGACCCCGGTGATGTCACTAGACTTAAGACACTAGCATGGACCTCGGAGCTTTTTTTTGCTCTCCAATATCCTAACCCAAAGCATGATGGATTATTGCACCATGGAGAGAAAGAGAGAAAGAGAGAGAGAGAGAGAGAGAGAGAGAGAGAGAGAGAGACGGATATAAGAAAACATATGTATTTGATCTGTTGAGGTTATTTATATTTACATTTAGCTCATCTGACTGACACTTTTTCCAAACTTACAGGAAACTACTTTCTAAGCAAATGTCAAATAAAGCTCAGGTATACAGTACACTATAGATAATATAGTGGGTTATGATCAAATTAATAACAATAAGCCCTTGACATACAGTCATGCAATATTTTGATATTATATATCAAAATAAAAATTAAACATATAT
>QMIH01001324.1:93942-104424 GCA_003987875.1 Clarias batrachus | reverse complement strand
CACGCACACACACACACACACACACACACACACACTCACACACACACACACACACACACACGGAAACACTGCACTGTCGGGATTCTTTTTAAAGGTAAAGTGCAGGTAAATTTTTATTTTTACTTTATATTTGTATTAATTATTTTTTATATAAATGGTTTTCGGTTGTGTGAATGAATCATCGGCATTTCCATTATTTTTCATGGAGAAATTTGCTTTGATATATGAATGTTTTTATATACAAGCACTCTTCCGGAACAAATTATTCACGCAATTCAAGGTTTGACTGTTCTAGTTATGATCTTACACGTAATTATTTTACAAGTTGGAATGGAAGTCCCTCATCATATTTATAAAAGATGGCCATGTCTTGGTAGGTTTGCAGTCATGCCATATGTCTATTTTTAGATGATGTATTGAACAGCACTTTGTGCTCTGTATGGTAATCATGCACATTGTAGCTGTCATAAAAGATTTGCTCCCTAAAAAATTGAACTTTATGACTGCATAAAAGTTAAAGTACAGATCTTGCTTACCTGTCTCACACACACACCAAGCTAGTGGTGATCTCTGCATTAGAATGTAAACATTTTTCATGTTTTATTCAGTGCATAATGCATATCTAAATATATACAGTAGATGGCTAGATAGATGGCTAGATGGATGGATATGTTGATGGATAGGTGCTTTATTGATCCCAAAGGAAATTACAAGTTGTGATTTTTGTGGATTCTCTCATATCTTCACACAGTTTAAAGACATGTCATCTAAGTTTATTGGTTTCTCCAAATTGCCTAAAGTAACAGTGTGTGTGTGTGTGTGTGTGTGTGTGTGTGTGTGTGTGTACGCCCTGCAATGTGTTTTCATGGTGATTTTTCTTTTTAATTTAGTTACTCTAGAGACTAGTTAACTGTGTGGTTTATTAGCAGGTTTGCTATTTTGTAATCAATGTTTCATATTCAGATCCAGAGCTTTTTATTTTCAGTAACTATAAACAGTAGAATGAACCTAATAATATACTGTATAAATGATATAAACATGTTTGCTGTGATGGCAGTCAGGATGTCATATAACATCGTCACTCTTTTTTTCTCAAACCCCTACAGGACAGCTGATGATGTATATTTTATGACTGTCGCCCTGCTCTTTGCCAAGAAGAGCCCTGATCCTAGCACAAAGGTATTACATGGTTTAAACTAAGTCCTCCACTTGTAACCCCCTTATTACTGCCTTTCTATAAGGTCAACAAAGACCAGTGGGAGTAGTGTTTATCTTTATTTGGAGATTTAAAAGGGTGGCTCACCACTGATGTCACACTTAAATTATTAAAATCATTAAACCAATGTTAATATTGCACAAAGACAATCAGTGTAAATACAAAATGCTGTTTTAAACAATGATTTTATTTATTAAGGAAAAAAAGCTGTCCAGACCTGCCTGGCCCTATGTGAGCCTCAATTGCTCAGGAGTATAATAAGATAAAATAATTCTTATTTGGATAAGGGCGTCTGTCAAATTCTGTAAATGTAAATTTAATGGGTTGCAGTCCTCAGTCGTCTCAGTTAAAAGGCATCTATTGGAGAGTTCCAGAAGCTGACCAAAAAGAACACAAAGACTCGACTCACATGTACAAAAAAACAAAAAAACATCTTGACTATGCCTTTGGGCAAATATTCTGTGGACTGATGAGGCAAAAGTTTTTAAAGGTTACAGTGGAACCTTGGATTATGAACATAATTCATTCCAGAAGCGAGCTCGCGTTTCAAAACACTCGTATATCAAAGCGAACTCCCCATAATACATAATGGAAACTCAAATTATTTGTTCCACAGCACAAAAAAATAAATACGTAAAAATAATTAATGCAAAATATAAAGTAAAAATAAAACAAACTAACCTGCACTTTACCTTTAAAAAAAGTAAAAATGAATCCAGACAGATAAGTGTTTCTGCTAGTTTTTATGCGTGCACAGCGCTGTGTGTGTTTGTGAATTGAGCAATTCAGTTCAATTCAATTTTATTTGTATAGCGCGTTTAACAATTGACATTGTCACAAAGCAGCTTTACACAATCGAAAGAAGTAAGTTTGTATGAAATGTGAGTGTGTGTGAATCAGAATGATCAGATGGTCCCTGATGAATGAGCCGAGGCTGACGGTTTCAAGGAAAAACTCCCTGAGATGGTAATAGGAAGAAACCTTGAGAGGAACCAGACTCAACAGGGAACCCATCCTCATCTGGGTGACAACGGAGAGCAGGGATTGATCAGCATAATAATGTGTCCTGGAAGTTCAGTATAACAGGAAATGTGTTTAAATTAAATTAAATGGAGTCCAGTTTGTTCCTGGAGGCTCAGGTAGACTGTAGGARATTCCAGTCCWGAGCTATCGAACRACTGAAGTCACAGGTCCCCAGAGAACAGCTGTCAGCATCAGTCGAGGACAGGACAGTCTTCGTGGAAACCATCCMCAGCCACCACACGCATCCCAGGCAGACCACACGGGGCATCCATGTGCCGAGATCTCCAACCAGAAGCAGGACTCCAGGTCGAGTTAGACAGGTCCAGAGGGCAGAGGGGACTGGATCACCGGCAACTCAGGAGCGAACATGTATAGCTCTACAGAGAGACAGAGAGAGGGAAAGATTATTACATTTTGTTTAATGCAAAATCATTTTAAGTCCTTTGCAGAACATGCACAGAATAAAAAGGATTAAATGGTGTTTATATCACAAAATCAACTTTGTTTCACTTAATGTTGTGGAAATCCATTATGATGATGTAATTTTTGTGCGTAGGTGGGTGCGTGCATTGTTAACCAGGAAGGGAACATTGTGGGTATCGGCTATAACAAAATGCCCAATCGCTGCAATACCAGCTTTCCCTGGAAACGTGAAGCTGGTAATGACCTGGAAAAAAAATATCTATACGGTGAGTTAACTGCAACCTGCTCTAAAATGTTACTTTTCACTGTTAACTGTTGCAGGGCTGATCTGATGTTTTGGCACCTTTGTAGTTTTTAAGTCAGTTAACAGTCCAGTGACAGGATTTTACTAAGTGCAATCATGCCATCTAAAAGCTAATATAATATCCTTAATAGTTTCAGCTTATCAGACCTTAAAATGTTTGGTTTTTATATTTTTCTGCAATGAAATATGTGTTGGTTCCAGTGTGCCATGCAGAGCTGAACGCTGTCATGAATAAAACCTCAATGGATGTGAGGGGATGCACTATTTACGTCACTCTGTATCCCTGTAACGAATGCGCCAAAACCATCATCCAGTCGGGTAACGAAAAACACACACACCTCTGCAACATGCATTTTACACAGTAAAAATGGAAATGCAATGTTAATCTGTCTCATAGCAAAATTTCATGTTTAATCAAAATATAAGTACTACGACTGTACCTAACTAACACACAGAGAGAGAGTCAGTAAACATTTGCATAAATTGATGTTTCTACTGCAGGTATTACTGATGTGGTTTATTTGTCCAATAAATACAAAAACGATCTGACAACAATCGCAGCTGAAAGTCTGCTCAAAGCAGCAGGTATTAATCCCAGGTGAGTCTCTGAGAGAGTGTGTGTGTGTGTGTGTGTGTGTCGATCTACCGATGGATTTGGATGCAATCTTACACTTATGTTTGTTTGTACCTGCTTGTCATGTTTAAATAAATAAAAAAGGTCCATTTGCCTAACATTTGTTGCTTAGTCTATATAAATAACTGAATTTTGACAGTAGTTTACCTTTAAATGCTTAACTATCCGTGATTGGCGCATCAGCCTAAATAAGACAATGGACAATAAATAAGAAATAAGAATTTTTAAAAGAAATGCCGTGTCATGATAATTAAGTAACAGCACATTCCAGGCTGTGCTGAACACAGCTGTTATGTCACACGCTGATAATCAGTATAACAGCACAACAGATAGGACTTAGCTTAACTCATTTTAATGCAAAAATGTGAAGGATAGAAAAGGAGAAGTATAACCAAAGAACCAATACTTATGGTGCTGTCTGAGGTGGGCAGTGGCTGTAGACAGCGGTTAAGGGATGAGTGACACAGAGCGCGTGCAATGGCCAGAAGAGTGAGCGAGCGCGACTGTGTAGTGAGATCAAAGCCGCAGCGCGCGTGTTGAATCCGACGCGCAGGTTGATAGAGAGTGAGCAGCCGTGTAAGGATCACGTGAAAGTGATGAATGAAATACGGAGCCGTACTGTGCAGCCAAAAGGTGAGGAGAATAAACCATGGAGGTGGTGGACAGTCCTGAGAAACTTATGAGATTTATTTATATGTTTATTTATATTTCCACTTATTCCACTTTAGAATATCAGCACTGTTACCTTTTGGGTTACAGGTTTGAATGACATATAGCGTTAAAATTAAACCTAGTGTGCTATGGTTTTTCTGGCACTCTAACACCGGCTGCTCTAGCTTCTCATTATGTTTTCTCTAACATTCCATGAGAAACCAGCAGGGTGGTGTTAGATTGTGGAGTAATCTTTTGATTTTCGTTTTAATAAAAGTATAAGCAGGGACTAGAAGTCGAATAGTTTTATTGAAGCTTCACTTAAATACACATGTGATCCATTCCATTTTTGGATGCAGTACAAAGATAATGTAACACTAATGTATAACAGTCTGGACATTAAATGTGCCAATTTATTATTTTTAATATTTTAAATGTTATAAATGTCATACATTTGCAAGTGGTGATTAGTTCCTTTCTTGTTTATTTTTTTTAGGGAATTTCAGTTCAGGGATGAAGTTACTGACTTGCTGCAGTCCATCACACCAGAGTGAAAAACACTGTGACTGCACTCTTCATCACTGAAATATTGCATATTACTTAGACTTTTAACATTCCTAAAATGTTACAATACGAGTTAGTAGGTGGTGATGGTTAAAACTGTTTAAATACTGCAATATAAGTCAAACACTTTAACTAATGTTGTCTTAATCAAACTCTATTGATTAAATTCAAAATAATAATTACTTGATGTTAATTTGATCTAAATGGACCGTTTGAAATAAAGAATTATCCACACTGGGTGTATGTTTTTTTTTTTTTTTTTTGTCAATTACTGTAACTACATATTTAAGGTGGACATAATTATCTTCACAACCCCGTTTCCGTTTATATTTTCTTCACATAGAACCATTACTTTGTAGAGTAAAGATGCAACTTTATCCTTTTACTGTACATAGGCTAAGACAATGTCCTGAAAGATGTATACAAAATATACATATATTTACATATGTAAATATACATCAAAGATGTCAGTGTTAAATCTGAACGGTGCTCTCCATTAGCTAATATTCTGCTGAAGATTATAATAAGGCAAAGTAAAATGAGGTAGCAGACAACTGACAGACTGAACGTCTGTCAATGGGCGTGGTCTCACTGACCACGCCCATGTGTGATTGTTGAAGAGATTTCTCTCCCTTTTGATGTTATTATACACTCCAGCCTTCTCTTATGGGAAGGCTTTCCACCCATATTCCACTTTGAACAAGGATTTGTGGCTTCATTCAGCTGTTAGTGTTGGGATGTCAAGGAGTTTCAGTTCCAGTACATTCCAGATAGTTAGAGCTCAGTCAGGACTCTGTACAGGACACTCTACCTTAACACTTCATGCCATTGGAACTGGTTTGCTACTGCATGCAAGGACAATCTACACAATTGTGTATTTCTAACTTAGCGGTATGAAATATGGATGTAATGGTCAGGGAAAACGTCTGAGCAACAGTACCACCTGTTGCCTGAAGTAATTCGGTGCACAGACACTCTAGAAGAATCAGATAAAGTAGTACCTTAAGGTGAAATTTCATATTGTGAAATGAATTTTCCCATAGGAAATAATATAAATGCAGATAATCTGTTACAGCATTTCCAACATTATAATCATATTCTATTCACAGAACCTTTGAACCTTAGAAAAGACATGCAAATGAAGTAAAATGTATAATAAATAGACATTAAACCTAATCATTATTTGTCTAACAAATAATTATTTTTCATAAAATAACCTGTTCCACAATTATTGGCACCCCTAACAATTCCTAGAAAATAAATGTAATTGAAGTATTTCTGTCACAGTAGTTTACAAAGGTGATCAGATTATCTAGGAACATTAATTTTTTTTCCCCCAGATTTTCTCCCCAATTCTCCTCCCGTCACTAGGGGGCTCCCACCTTAAGGCTACTACTACCATTCACCTGGGAGGGCCGAAGACCATCACATGTTTCCTCCGAACCACGTGACGCCAGCTGGCCGCATCTTTTTGAACTGCTTGCTCGTGCACCGTTGGGGGGGGGGTAGGGGGGCAGGCGTAACACACTTGGAAGACAGCGCTATCCGCTCCCTCTGTTGCGCGAGCTCACAGACGCCCCTGACTGGCTGTAGAGTCGTGATTAATGTGGGAGCACTAAGTACCTCTCATCCCTCCCCTCTGAGAGAATATTTAATTAGTAATTTATCACTTCCTGTTTCCCTGGGGTATACAGTAAATATGACGTGACACAGAGGCCATTTGTCTTATCCACTCTTCAACATGGGAAAGACAAAGGAACACACCACTCAAGTAAGGCAGATGTGTGTCGACCTTCACAAGTCAGGCAATGGGAACAAGAAAATAGCCACCCGCCTGCACCTGCCCAGATCTACTGTGAGAGGAATCATTGAGAAGTTTTAAAAAAACTGGAACAGTAGTAAACAAGCCTGGACGAGGACGCATGTTTATTTTGCCTCCACGCACAGTGAGGAGGATGGTAAGATGAATAAAAAATTCTCCAAACCTCACTGTTAAAGAACTGCAACAAATGAGAGCATCTTGGGGTCACAAAGTCTCCAAAACAACCATCAGACGCCATCTACATGCCAACAAGCTCTTTGGGAGGCAGGCAAGGAAAAAACCTTTTCTCAGTCACAATCATAAACGCAAACGTTTGGGGTTTGCTAAGCGGTACTGGGGCTTCAACTGGAACCGTGTTCTTTGGTCAGATGAGACCAAGATGGAGCTTTTTGGCAAAAAACACTTTAAGTGGAACACAAAGTCTGCAGAAAAGCACCTCATGCCCACTGTGAAGTATGGGGGAGGATCGGTGATGCTGTGGGGTTGTTTCTCTTCCAGAGGCCCTGGGAACCTTGTTAGGGTGCATGGCATCATGAATGCTTTGAAATGCCAGGACATTTTAAAGCAAAACCTGGTGGCCTCTGCCCGAAAGCTGAAGATGGGTCGTCACTGGGTCTTTCAGCGAGATAATGACCCAAAACATCTGGCCAAATCTACACAGAAATGGTTCACCACACACAGAATCAAGCTCCTCCCATGTCCATCTCAGTCCCCAGACCTCAACCCCATTGAAAACCTGTGGAGTGAGCTGAAGAGGAGAGTGCAGAGGAGAGGAGTCAGGTCACTGGATGATTTAGAGACACAGTGCAAAGAGGAATGGTCCAAGATCCCTCTTTCTGTGTTCTCTAATCTTGTGAAACATTATCGGAGAAGGGGATTGTACAAAGTATTAAACATCAGGGGTGCTAACAATTGTGGCACCCATGATTTGATGTAAAATAATTATTTTTCTACTGAATAAATGCACTTGACTTAAAGGTTGGAATTTCCTCTTTTTTTCCAATGTGGTTCTATGCTATTTAGAACAAAATTGAATTTTTTAAAACGCTAAAGAAGACATTTTAACCAGGAGTTTCAATAATTATGAAGGGGACTGTATATACACACACAGTGCATGTGCCTGGGAGGTGTATGTCTCTGCTCTGCTCTTGGACCGTCCCAGCTGTCCCTTAGAGTTCCGGCCACAAGACAGTACCTGCCCATTGACTGTCAGGAATAAAGTGTGCTGTTCTCCACAGGAGATCCCAAAAAGTTGTTTAGTAAAGTGGACTGAAGTCAGTATGGTGATGCCATTCCCTCCAGATCCGGGGAGAGCAAGTTGTCCTCTGGATAAATTGCTCCAGGATAAGAGAATCTGGGGGAGGATCAACAGGTGCTGCTGTGTGATGCTGGTGTGCAAATCAAGCCCTCTCTCTCTCTCTTCACCAATCCACTTTCATTTAGGCCAATGCTCTTAGCCTTTCTGCAGGGGGTGCTGTGGAGGCAACTCATTGCCATGGAGCTAATAACAACACCAATACTAACTACTCTCACTCACTCATCTTCTATACCACATAATCCTGTATTCAAGGTCATAGCCCAGGAGACAGGGCACAAGGCAGGGTGCACCTTGGACAGGGTGCCAATCCATTGCAGGGCACACACATATACATATTATCATACACTATGGCCAATTTGGGAATGCCAATTAACCTAACCTACATGTCTTTGGACTGTATTGATCAATATTTAATCAATATTCAATCAAATTTCATTTTCCTGCCAAGGAACTTGTGTGATGAGAGGACTAGTAATATTAATAATACATATTATAACTGTTTTAACTATTATTTCTCCTGCTGATAGATAGTAATGTAAATGTAATCTATAGACATGGACAAAAGTATTTGGCCAAACCTTTTTAATTATTAAATTCAGGTTTTTCAAGTTCGCTATGGAAGAACTTGGCCTGTAACCTCAACCTCATCAATAACCTTTGGGATGAACTGGAGCGGAGATTGTGAGCCAGGCCTTCTCGTCCAACACCAGTGCCTGACCTCATAAATGTTCTACAGAATGAATGAATGAATACGAATTCCAACAAAAACACTCCAAAATCCTGGAGAGATCCTTCCAAGAAGAGTGGAAGCTGTTAAAGCTACAAAAGGGGAACCGACTCCATAATGAAGTCTATGTATTTGGATAAAATGTCATTAACAAGTTTGGTTAAAATATTTTTATCCATAGTGTATACTTAGATTATCCAGACTAACAAAAAAACAAATAAATCAACCAACTAACTAATTGATTAATTTATGGACCAATTGGGACATAATACAATTTATTTTAAAATAGTCACAAACATTTATAAAACATTAACCTTAAATAAAATCTACACGTGTATTGTTCAGCTTGTTATGAAGAAAAACTTTTAGCTTTGCAGAAAATAGTAATTTATAATATAATAAAAGCTACACTGTCACCCTCTAATTGCATAAGATCACATAAAAAATAATAAATAAAAACAAAGTTTCTCTATAGCAGTTATTAAAAATTATGGATTTTGCTTTGAATAATATGGAAGTTTAGAGCTTAGCACTTTCATCTTTCACCTCAAGGGTTGAGGTTTGAATCTTGCCTCCAGTCTGTGTGTATGTCTTTCGTATGTTCTCTCAGTGTTTAGTTTTAGGTTTCCTCTTATGCAGGTAAATTGACCTTGGATACTTTGTATACAATGTACAAGGTACGCACAGGTACAGTCACATTTCTATATAAAACAAACTGAAAATGATAAAAGTATGAAGTTTGTAGAGGAACACAGTCAATTATATTCTTCCCAGAAGCCCCTCCTGTGGTGTATGGCCTCGGTGAGCTTTGTTCGAAGTGTTTGTTTTGTTTTGTACACAGGAAGCTCGAGCATGGCAAAGCAGGTATGGGCCTGGGGCAGATGATCCTGTGTGGCGTTATTCAGGGGTTGCACATTCATCCTCACCTGCCCCATACCGAGAACGGGAACTTGATCAAACCCAGTCAGGAACACTGAAGAACAAAAGGAACTGTTAAAATGTAGTTTTTAAATTATGATTTCATTTATTAAGAAAAAAAAAAGAAGATGATCTTATGTGAAAAAGTATTTGCCCCTTAAACCTTATAACTGGTTTGGTCTGCTCTTCTTTGCAGAATTGTTTTAATTCAGCCACATTGTAGGGTTTTTGAGCATAAACGGCTTGTTTAAGGATCTCAATCAGATTAAAATTTTGCTTTGACCAGGCCACTCCAAAAAACTTTAAGGTGGACTTGCAGTATGGAACAGTATGTAAGGGTTAAGTCAGCATGTAAATACAATAATTAAACGGACTCACAGAGGAAAGCTTTCTTATCCCGGATTGACATTTCTTCAAACACTTCCCAGAATGAGACAATCGTTGGATGGTCTTTATGAAATATGTCTTCATAAGTTGCATTCTGTTCATAACAATAATAGTAAAAAAGACATACTTATGTTATTTAGTTATTTTTTTATGTATTTGTAATCTCTTTATATGCAGTAAATTGTAAAGAAATAGTTAAATAAATCAGAATGATTATGCAGGAAGTAGGTGAGTTCACCATTTTGAACGTGTCCCAGTCGTACTCCTTTGAGCCCAACATCACTGCTCTGAGCTCCTCTGGCCGGAAGAAGTGAACCATGTTTCTGTCACACACTTTGTAGAATCCACTCTTAAACTCATTAAACACCTGCTCAACTGATTTGTTCAGCACGTAATCCACATACAGCTCCACAAACAAGTTTCTGTCAAATAAATTAAAAGGTTCAAATTAAAAGGTTCAAATAAATTAAGGTCTTAAACTATGGTTGGGGTGTG
>QMIH01001324.1:81298-92097 GCA_003987875.1 Clarias batrachus | reverse complement strand
ATAATAATAAAAAAAACCCTATACTGTCTGGGTTTTTTTTTCTTCATTTTTTATTTATTTTAAACAAAAAAATAATTTTAAAATCAAAAATCAAATTTGGTCTAAAAAAATCAGAGATTTAATTTATAGGGCACACACGCACACACACATATATATAAAAGCATTTCACTACATATCGTACTGTGTATGACTGTGTATGTGACAAATAAAATTTGAATTTGAATTTACAGTACAGACCAAAAGTTTGGACACACCTTCTCACTGTTTGAAGCAGATCTTCTAGCATGAAGGTCTGATTCACACAGTCTCCTCTTAACAGTTGTTCTAGAGATGTGTCTGCTGCTAGAACTCTGTGTGGCATTGACCTGCTCTCTGATCTGAGCTGCTGGTAACCTGCGATTTCTGAGGCTGGTGACTCGGATGAACTTATCCTCCGCAGCAGAGGTGACTCTACATCTACTGTACTTCTGCATCATCTCGCTGATGTAATCCCTTAAGTTTTATCCAGATTAGATAAAGTGTGTGGGAGAAACAGACAAAAATACATTCATTTCCTGTGCATAGGGGGAGGGTTAACTTCGTCACGGTGCCACAGCCAGCCCATGTGACCCAGTCTAAAGCTTTGATAACTTTTTGTCCGTGATCCCTTAAGAGCGACCGGAGAAAGTTTGAACTCGATTGGGAAATTCCCCTAGAATGAGTTCGTTAAAATATGACGTGTGTGAAACGCAATATCTGGCCATTTTTCCAAAATGGCGGACTTCCCGTTTGTTGTAAAGAGTACCTCCAAGAGACTTTTTTTCCTGTGGTGAGGAGGTACATCAGTGTACCAAATTTTATGCCTGTAGGTCTTACAGGGATGCAGATCACATTCTAGGGGGCGCTATTGAAACATTATTCCACGCAGACTCAGTCCGATCATGTCATGTGGAAAGTGTGTGGGCTGATATGAGTCTAGAGTATGAGCTGGATTGGAGGAAGAATGTAAGAAATACAGCAACATTCTCCATAATGTTGAAGGATCTAATTTGCGCTCCCCCTTAGTAAGGGAGAAATCAAGCATAACACATTAGCTACTGCTACTGCCTGTAGGTGGCGTTATAACTGTATTGTCCTATTGCCATATTAATCTGTACACCCTCGAACGCTCATCATGACTGTAAAGTTTAATCCACACTGGAAGAAGTGTGTGGGAAAAACATCCATTTCTATTTCCTATCCAATTCGTGGCGGCGCCACAGCCAGACCATGTGACCCAAACGAAAGCTTTTGATAACTTTTTGTCTTTGATCCTTTATGAGTGTCCTGAGAAATTTTTAACTCGATCGGGTAATTCCCGTAGGAGGAGTTCGTCAAAATATGACATGTGCGAAACGCAACATCTCACAGTTTCTCCTAAAGAATACATAATAATAATAATAATAATAATAATAATAATAATAATAATTCCTTCAGATACAATAAGTCAGTGCTCGGGCCCTAATAATAATAATTTAATAAAAATAATAAAATATGTTATACACGCACACGTACGATAAACTTTCTCTAATGACACTCACGTGAGCGCATACAAACAAAATCACTGCAGTACAGTAAAAAAAAAAAATTAAACAGCATTTACCTTTGAAAAGGTAAATGGGTTTCTGTGTAGAGCAGAGAGTGTGTGCCTGTATGTGTGTGTGAAGCCGAGGAGGGTGGTGTAAAAGCGAGATGTGTACGTGTATCGGTGTCAAATTACGCACGCGCACACACATAGGAGACACGCTGAAACAGAGAGGGAGGGAGAGAGGGAGATGTTGATTATATCAGTAAGAGACGAGCACTAAGACCCAGCAGGGGAGACAATTACCCACAATTCCGCAGCGCAATTGAGAGAAAAATTATTGGCTCAGTTCTGATCACGTGACGCACGATGTCAAAACAAGAGCGCATGCGTGTTACATGATGCACAGCACTCGTAAACTAAGACATGCTCGTTTTTCAAGTCAAAATGTATTAAAAATCTTACTCACAATCTGAGTTTCCACTGTATTCTGGTGCACACCAGCAAGGCTTCCATATAAGCATTTTTTTTATTTTACTATTTAATCATTACTAACATATGCTTTGTTGCTGGAATGTATATATGCTGCTTGAGCTTTAAGGATTTTAAATACTGTGGAAACAGTGAGGGACTGTTTAGTAACACAATTTTTGTTTTGTTTTTTGCTTCATTTTTGTTAAATAAATAATGGCACTGTGAAAAAAAATTATATGCTGTTCGTCTGAGGTTGGATTGGTCTAATACACTATGACTAGACAGAATTTTTTTAATACAAAAAAAATATAGAAATTTTTACATATGACTGTATGTATATATAGTTTATATACAGTATCATAATATTTAAGTACTAACACATTTTAATGGTATAGTGTAAGGATTTAAGGAACTTTCTGCTTAAAGTCTTCCATGAATGTCAGTTTTATGCTTTCTTTCTTGAGAAATTTCCTCAACAGAATTGAACCCCCTTTATATAGTTAGATGGCAGGAGTGATTTTAAGACATTCAAGAGAGTCCTCAAATGTAAGATGTCACATTCATTTACGCTGAACATTTACACTGACTTGTTTGTGCTTGTGACATCTTTTCCCGGCTTGTCTGGATCCAGTTCAACCTCCATGTTGTCCCAAATAATCTAAGCATTTCATAAAGAAAATAATAGTATTGAACAAAGTATTAAATGCAGTAGATATTCACAACAAAGTTAAATACTGTAAAGCAGTATAGATATTGTACAGCAGCATTTTAACAAACACTTACAGTGAAGGTCATTGCCATGTTATCTGCATCATCATCACTATAATTCAGCAAGTACTGCAAACTCCTGATTATATTAAAAAAGCATTGTTATTAGCTTACAGCTTTTAGAAGAAATGTGCTTAAATATAAAAAAGGAAATATTAGGATGATATATAACAGTGTGACTTTCATATAATATCATGTCACAAAGTAATTATTCATTCTATACCACAGAAATGTCAATTTATTACACTTTATTAAGATATTCAAACTTGCAAATATTCTTGATCTTTCAGTACTGTGTTGTATACTTCAGTAAAGTATTAAGACAACATATGCCATGTATTATAGCGCTCCCTGTGCACAAATCAGGAAATTTCACCAATTAGTTCTGGCTGAAGGTGTTGTGCTAATTAGAACCAGCTGTTTTAGTTAATAGATGGAACATGTATACAGCGGGACTTTTACTTTCTGTCCACCTCCACACAAAGATGGTTAAAACTAAGGAATTCTTACTTTGGCAAGAAAAAGTGTGTGAACCCTTTGGGATTTCATGATTTTCTGCATCAATCTGTGATTAAATCTGATCTGATCTTCATCTACAGTAAGTCAAGCGTATTGACAAATATAATGTGCCTAAAATAATAATAATAAAAAAAGAATCCAATCCTTAATATGAACATAATCATTGAACATTCAAAATGGTAGTGTAAAAGTAAGTGAACCCTTGGGATTAATAACTGGTTGACCCTTCCTTGGCAACAATAACCTCAGCCAGACATTTTCTGTAGCTGTGGATCAGACCTGTACATCCTTGAAGAGGAATTTTAGCCCATTTTTCCTGGTAGAACTGCTTTAGCTTTGTCATATGCTTTGGACGTCTTATGTCAGCAATTTTTTGATACGCTTGAGAATTCATCTTCCCCTCAATGACTGGTCAGGCCCTGATGTAGCAAAGCAGGCCCAAACCATGATGTTTCCTCAACCATACTTTACGGTTGGGATATTTTCATGATGATATGCACTGAACTTTTTAGGTTCTTTCCAAATAGTTCAGTCTCAGTTTCATCAGTGCACAATACATTTTGCCAGTACCACTGTGGAGTGTCAGGTACTGTATGCAGCTATGTGTTTTTTTTTTACTAAGCATTGAGCATTGGTGGTCATTTGTGATGTCCTGCCATTGTGCTCTTTACTGGTGGACACTTCTTGGTAGAGAATCCACAGTCCCAAGATGTCTCTCTTTGCCTAACTGTAGACTGGGGAATTTAACTAGTTTTTGAAACCACTGTTACACTTTCCAGCTTCATGTAAATCAACAATTCTTGATCATAGATTCTCTGAAAACTCTGGCAGGACATGGCTCACATAAGCGTATTCTTCTAGTGTGGAGCAAACTCAAAAAGTTTGAGTGATTTTTAATCAGTCTCAGTAGCTCTAGCCCACACCTCCAAAATTATTTTCTTAACAAGAAACTTTTCATCCAGGTATGCTAAACATCCATCCATGTCGAAACCTCTGTAGTCCACCTAGGGACGGTGGAGGACAGTGGAAACCATTGTATTTATTCCTATTTTGTATGACTATGGAAGGACGTCCGATCAACATTCACGCACATTCACATGCACTGTCACACATTACGGGCAATTTGGGAATGCCAATTGGCTTAATCTGTGTTTCTTTGAATTAGGGACTCCTACTAAGCATGGGGAGAACATGAAAGCTGCAAGCAGAAAGAGCTAACTCTTAAGATAACAAGACTCCACCTGACCAATTAGCTTATTAGGTCATTAACTTAAGGATTCACATACTTTTACCATAAGCACTATGAGTTTTTCATGCTTTTTTTCTTAATAAAAAATAAAAGATTAGATTATTTTTTGTGTTATTATTTTAGGCACATTATATTTATGGATATTCTTGAATTAGATGAGATCACATTTTGATGTCAAATTAATGTAGAAAAACACAAATTCCAAAAGGTTTTTGTGGGCACCATGTTTTAGAAGGAGTGCATTAATATAAAACTATGATTTAAGTTACAGAAAGTGAGCAGAGCTGCTGTTATTAAGCTGATCATCACGTTCTGGTCAATTAGAACTGACAGAATCAATCAGAAACAATCAAAATTAACAGGAGATAAAAAAGACTTAGAGAGAGTTGATGAGGGTTTGGAAAACTTACTGTGCTATGACAGGGCTCAGCTCAGCAAAATCCTCCAGAGAAGGTCTGATGTTGAGAAGTTTTTTAAATAGAGCTAAGGGAAAGGGCATGTGCACAACACAGTTGTTGTAGAAAGCCAGACCACACAGCAGTCCGAGAAGGAAGTACCTTTCTCCTGGTAAACTGGGCTGAAAAAAGGTCAAAAGTCAACGACAGAGAAAGCAGTAGAACATTTGGTTATTAAATGGTTTGGTTATTTGAAAACAGTTTCTACAGTAGTGTTTATAACACAGAAGTGATATTTAACATAAGTCACACATGAATTCTACCACTTTTCCATTCTGGCTACATGACCAATAAAGCCTGATTTTCCTTCCCTTTATTATTTTTAATGTCTCTGCAATAAAAATGTCTAGGTAAATTAGGAGCTTTCTACCTTAAACACCACTGAGTTTAAACTAGTCTGACATTTGAAACATAAATCTTGAACTTTTTCAAACACGTAACCTGTACTTAGTCTCATCTATGATTACATTAATTCACCTTAACCAATCACATTAAGCTGCTCAGAACCATTGTGGATCTCAAGCCCCATAGATAGGGCACCAGTCCATTGCAGGGCTTTGCACGCACACACGCACGCACACACGTCCGCATGCACACACACACACACACACACACACACACACACACACACACACACACACACACACACACACATTTTTGAGGGTCGAAAGGAACCTAATAATGAATGCTGGATTAGCTGCCTACTTAGGTCCATCACTAAACTCCAGCCCACTAAATTGTGCAACATTCACAAGTACTAGTTTGCAGTTGTAAATGGATTGAATTATTTTGGGTTCTTACTAGAAATTGTATCATGCTGTCCTTCAACAATGAAAAGCTATCTAGTAGTTTAGTTTCATTTTTTTCTGGAGTCTAGTAGTTTAGTAATAATAAAAAGTAGAAATTAGGTCTGGCTCATTGGCTTTATATGTTAATATTGCTTCTTTGAACATAACTGCATACTTACAAATTTTATATTATTGTAAATACTCAAATGAATTCATAACTCTTGTTTAGTGCCTTACCTCAGAAGGGAACCAGATCAGTGTATTTGTGTCATTGCGCATGAACATGTCCAATTCTGGGTCCAGCAGCATGTTAGATGCATTGTAAAAAAAGTCTTTTTTATTGACATCACTCTTTTCCAGGTTCTCACAGAACACCACCTGCATGTTAATATACACACCACATAGAATTATAACTGCTAAATGTCCATCAAAGCATTTATGCTAAATTTACTGCTAAATGTTCTAAGCATTTCACTGCATATCGTACTGTGTAGGATTGTGTATGTGACAAATAAAAAATTTGAATTTGATCAAAGTTGTTTGCACTTCATGATAGAAGCTTACTTTGGAGGAACAACAGCCATTGTGTAAATATTATTATTATTATTATTATTATTAATTGAGTGCTTACAGTAATATATGTCATTATAAATGAAATAAAAGGTTGTGGTTCAGTCTTAATTAATCATATAAATTCTTATTTTATTTATTCATTTTTGTTTATATTATATTCTGTCAGAAGCATGGCTTGTTGGCTAAGGATCCAGGCGCAGGTGCAGGGCATGAATTCTTTTAGATTGTTTTAAAACAGGTGTATGAGATCAGAGCCGTGAAATCTGTTGGTGCTGGTACCTTGTCAAGAACTTGAAGCTGAGTTAAACAAAGAGAAATCAGAGCCGGATGAGAAACCAGTGGTGTGCAGGCAAGGTGGACCGGGGGGGGGGGTGTGGGAGGTGACATGACAGCGTAGGAAAACAAGCCCGAGAGGAGAAGAACATGACGGCATGGGAACGGAAATGTCAAAAGGAGGAAGTCTTTGAACAGCGCGAGAGAGCTGAGAGCATGATTTATGATGCCTCTTAGCTGGGACACGTGGAAGGTGGGACTCACATGGAAGAGGTGAGTAAGAGTCAAACGGCGCATGGGTTGAGTATCTTGGTTATAGTGAAGGAGCCAATGAAATGAGGAGAGAGTTTGCGTGATTGTGCCTTTAGGGGAATGTCCCTAGTGGCGAGCATGACTCTGTCCCCTACATGGTATCTGGGGGCCTTGGTACGATGGCGGTCCACCTGTTTCTTGTAGGAGGAGATGGCTTAACAGGGCTTAACAGACGTAACAGGGTTCATCTTGTGCGTAGCCACATTTGCTTGCAGCGACGGATGAAGCGTTGGGCTGAGGGAAACTCCACCTCTAGGTGGTAGTCTAAGCAACACTGAAATGGGCACAGTCCCATTGAAGCAGAAGGTAGGGAGTTGTGGGCATATTCAATCTAAGGAAGAAACTTGCTCCAAGTGGTAGAGTCTAGAGTCGTCATGCAACGGAGGGAAACCTCCAGTGCCTGTTTCATTCACTAGGTTTGTCCGTTCAACTGGGTATGGAAACCTGGTAATAGACTGGAAGTAGCCCCGATGAGCCTGCAGAATGCACCCCAAAACTGAGAGGTGAATTGTGGATCCCGGTCTAAAATGACATGACATCCGTGGGGAAACCACAAGGCCGAAATACATGGAGGATGAGTTGCTTTGCAGTCTTCTTGGTTGAGGGCAGCTTAGGAAGAAGAACAATATGCACCAATTTAGGAAAGCGGTTGACAATGGTCATGATACGGGTGTTGCCTTCAGAAGAAGGTTGACCAGTGACAAAGTCTATGGAGGTATGAGACCAAGGATGGTGAGGGACCGGGAGGGGTCTGAGAAGGCCGGCAGAAGGTTGATTGTCACGCTTACAACGGGTGCAGATGTCGCAGACTGCCACAAACTTGGACAGCACCTTGGTGGCAAGATAGCCTGGATCTGTGGGCCCATTCTAAGACATGTGAGCGTAGGTGAGGCGGGACGAAGAAGCGATTTGGGGGAATGTTACTTGGCCCGGGTTCCTGGGTCAGGGCCTGACGAACCTTGGTCTCCGTGTACATGGTTGCGATGAGACAATATGACGGTAGGATGGTGTCGCATGGCGTAAGGTTTTAGGAGGGGGAGAACTGGCGTGAGAGAGTCTGGCTTGGTATTCTTTGAGCGTGGCCGATAGGGCAGGATAAAATTGAAACTGCAGACAAATAATGACCACCGAACTTGGCGAATATTGAGTCTCTTGCCGGTGCGTAGATACTCAAGATTCCTATGGTTGGTGTACACTAGAAACGGGAGCTCAGTCCTTTCCAGCCAATGTCTCCACTCCTCCAGTGCTAGCTTGAGGGCCAAAAGTTCTCTGTTCTCTACATCATAGTTTCTCTCGGCTGGGGATAGGTGGCAAGAGTAGAATGCACATGGATGTACCTTGTAATCCTGGGTGGACCTTTGGGAAAGGATGCCCACAACACCAGTATTGGAGCCGTCAATCAACCACTAACTGGCGCAACATGTCGAGGATAGTGAGGCTGTCCACCTCCTTATTCCAGCAGAACTGGTGTTAGAGGAAGTCAGCGCAGTCAGGGGAGCGGGGACGGAGTTGTACTCCCTGATCATGGAGCGGTAGAAGTTTGCAAAAGTCAGGAACTGTTGGAGGTCTCGCCATGAGACTGGAGTGGGCGAGTTGGAGACTGTGTGGACTTTGGCTGGTTCCATCTCTAGCCTGGACGGGAAAGGGACAAAACCCAGGAAGATTGTGGAGGATGTGTGGAGCTTGCACTTCTCTGCTTTGACATAGAGGTTGTTCTCTAAGAGAAACACGAGTGATTTAAGGACATTGTGGAGAATGTCATTAATGAGGGATTGGAAGATGGTGGGGCCATTGTTAGACCAAAAGGGACCACCAAATACTTGTAATGCCCCATAGGGGTGTTGAAGTCTTCCACTCATGGCCCTCCTGGATACAGTTGTTAAGCATTTTGCAAATCTAGTTTCGTGTGTTTTCAAGTGGAAGTGGGTAGCGGTTCCTGATGGTGATCTCGTTGAGCCCCCAGTAATCAATACAGGGATGTAGGTCTTTTTTCTTCATGAAGAAAAAGGGGAGAAGGACGGACAAATTATTCCTATGGCGAAGGGTTCTGTGATATGTGAGAGCGCTTGCGTGACTGTGCCTTTAGGGGGATGTCCCTAGTGGCGAGCATGACTCTGTCCCCTACATGGTATCTGGGGGCCTTGGTGCGATGGCGGTCCACCTTCGCTGCAAGGCCTCTCTCTCTTGGCGGGTCAAAGAGTATAGTTCACCTGTGATGACATGCTTGTTCGTGCCGATCTGAGGACCATGGAGAGCTAACCATAAGAGACCGAGGACCAAGGCGGCATGTGATTTCTTAATGACAAAAAAACAAATCTCCCCAGAATGACTACCCGACGTCCTTAGAGTAATTGGAAGGCTTTCTGTTCGTGATGACCGGGAGGGGGCTCCCATCTAGGGCCTGGACTGTCAGCGGAGAATCGAGTGAGATGCAAGGGATCTTAAAAGCCCTGACCGTAGCAGCACTGATCAGGTTCCGGTCTGAGCCAGGCTCAACGAGTGCCTGAATAAAGTGAGCTTGGCTGCTAATAATTAGTGTTACAGAGACCAAGGGGCGAGGTTCAGGGTGTCTGTCGGAAAGAGCTCCCTCAGCCTGACTAGAGGGCACCATTTTTTACTGGGCATTCTCCCAGCCATGAGTTCATGAAGGTCAAACGGAGGTTTCCTAGAAATTAGATCATCCTTGAGTGCCTCCGACAGCCCTTCCAGGAAGATATTTGCTAGTGCTCTGTCATTCCACTCACTCGAGGCGGCTAAGATATGAAACTTGATGGCATAGTCATAGGTGAAGGCGTAGTAGTTTAGTTCCAGCCTCCCTGCCGACGTGAGACCATTAAGATAAAAAGGATGTTCCTGGGCTGAGTTCCTTCTGGTGCTTTGCAAGGAGGGTCCCTTGATTCTCCAGTGCCTGTATCATCCTGTCCAATCCTGCTGGATCCATAGTGTGGCCAGATAATTCTGTCAGAAGCGTGGCTCATTGTCTGAGGAGGTGAATCCAGACACAGGTGCAGGTGCAGGGCGTGAATTCTTTTAGATCGTTTTAAACAATCCGTGAGCGAGGTGTCAGTGTCGAGACGAAGCTGTAGTCAAGAGAGCGCAAGTTCAAACAGGGAAATCCGTCAGCGAAGCAAACAAATCCGAGTCGTGAGGCAAAAAGAGTAAACGAGAAAGCAATGTTTAAACTATCAAAAATAAACACGAGAGAATTGGGTTAGGACATTCATTAATCTGGCGAAGAGAAGGCGTGCTGCACTTCCTTATAACCAGAGAGAAATTAGCACCGGATAAGAAATTAGCACCGGATTGTGCAGTCGGTGCAAACCGGGGGCGTGGGAGGTTGACATTACAGCATGGGAAAACAAGCCCGCATGGAAAAGAGCATGACAGCGTGGGAATAGAAATGTCAAAAGAAGGAAGCAGTCTTTAAACAGGGCAAGAGAGTTGAGAGCGGGGGGCTCAGCTTGGTGCACAGACTGGTGTTTGTCTAATGCATTACATACTAATGTTTGTATCAGAAGAAGATAGCTGTACCTGGAGCCAGCCCTTTAGCTCTTCCTCTTGCACATTCCTTAGCTGTTGAAAACAATCCCTCAAGAGTGCAGTGCGTCTTAACGTCATTGTAAAGGGACCCTAAAATCAGTAGGACACAATCATTTAAAAATATGTATACCATAGTATATGTATACCATAGTATATGTATACCAAAGTAAAGCTGCACAGAAAATTAAGCTATACATTTAGGAACATAGTGTACCTTCGATTTTCTTAACTTTAGAAGGTTGCATTTAGCCTCCAGAGTAAAGATGCAAGGACTTGAGATCAGAAGTTTTAAGGTTTGCTGTAAA